>CM066993.1:22182500-22227500 GCA_033977485.1 Hydrangea macrophylla
AATTTGAAGAACAAAAGAACACGAAGAGTCACGAAGAAAAATACGAAGAACAAACAGAGAATAGACGAAAAATTAAAAGGATAGATAACCTGATTTTAGAAACCTTGCTTTGATACCAAATGATGCGAACCTCAATAGACTAGCAATGAGCCCCAACAACAAAGATTGAATATCTTCCCAAGAAAGCTAGAAATCAGATTGTTGTGAAAGTGAACCTGTGACCCAACGCCTATAAAGAGACGCAAACTACAGGTATTCCAATTAGTGAACCTGAGACCCAACGCCTATAAAGAGACGCAAACCACAGGTATTCTTAGTTTTGAACACCACAAGGTGAAAACCTTGATAAGTTCTGGAAGTTCAATGAAGAACCAAGAAGAAGGAGTAAAAACTCACTTTGATCAATTTATCAAATCTGTCCATTACAAAAGATAAGCAAGGATATATATAGGCTTGGAACATCCCTCCAACCATAGGAATAAATGCAAGTAGTTGGAACAACCTCCCAACCATAGGAAATAAAGAATTCACGTTTTTTAGCAAAGGCTAGTACAAAAAAGTAGTTTAACTCATTAAATGCACTTAAAAACATGAACCAACTCTCAACTACTATCTATAAAACATATATAGCTATATCTTAGAGGTTATATTCAGTCCACATCTTCACATGCATGAATTAAATTGACATAGTCTTCATTTCCCTTTGGGCCACTCTTAGGAATGCTAAAATCAGCCCAAATTTCTTGAATCAGCCCATTAAAAGCTTCTTTGATCTTTTTGGTCCTTGCTCTTGTATTTGGCCCATTTGGAACATGCAATGGATCTTGCAATGGCCCATGTTGATTCTCATCATTGACCCAGGCCAGTTCCAATCTATTCCCCTGATAATTTTACTAACCTTAGCATTAATATTAATAGCAGCATCATACACAATTCTATCAGTAAAATGATCCAGCAGGGGGCCCAAAGGGAGCCAGTTATCAAACCAAAGAAAGGTATGATTACCATTACCTATCCGATGGATTAGTAAGGGTTTAGCAATCTCTCTTAGCTTTAATAACTTCCTCCAGTACCAAGAGCATTGTGAAGGGAACTTGGCCTGCCAGAAACTCTTATTTTTCAGCATATACTGGTGGATCCATTTTTTCCATAAGGAATTGTTAGAAGGATCCAAAATATTACCAATATGTTTCAAATTAACAATCTTATTAACAAGCACTAAGTCTTTAAAGCCCAAACCCCCTTCCCTCTTAGGTCTACACACTTTGGACCAAGCAACTTTAGCACCTGTAAATTTATCTGTCTTACCGGACCAAAGGAATCTAGCCATAGTTTGAGACACTTGCTTTAGAACACCTTTAGGAAGAATGAACAGACCGGACCAATAGAGTTGAATTCCTGTCAAGACAGAGCTAACCAGTTGGGCTCTTCCTACATAAGATAAAAACTTAGATTTCCAAGAATTAACTCTAGCACAAATTTTATTGACCATCCCTTCACAATCTTGTTTTTTCAATTTAGAAGTAATGAGAGGAACACCAAGATATTTAACTGGAAGGCTGCTTTTAGCAAATTGAAGAACAGAAAGGATCTCATTACACAAATCATCCTCTATATTGGAAAAGAATAAGCAGCTCTTAGAGTTGTTAGCTTGTGTTAAATGAAAGAATTGATTAAGAGTAAGCCTAACCGTATTGGCAGAATCCACATCCCCATTAAACAAAATGAGAAGATCGTCAGCAAAGCAAAGATGTGATATCTTTAAAGTATCACATTTCCAATGAAAGGTAAAGGGCTTCCTGATAGTATTATGATTTAAGAGTTGGCTAAGGGTATCCATAACAAGAACAAATAAATAAGGAGAGTTAGGATCACCCTGCCTTAACCCTTTAGCACCTTCAAAATAGCCAACAGATTCACCATTAAAATTTATAGAGTATCTAGGGGTAGTGATGCAGGCAATTATCCATTTCTTAATATTCGGAGGGAAACTAAGAACATCAAGCATGTCAATAATGAATTCCTAACTTTCACTATCATAGGCCTTCATAAGATCGACCTTAGCTGCAACTCTAGGTTTGCCCGTTTGTTTATGGTAGTCACGAAGCAGATCTTGGGCAAGGAGGATATTATCACTGATTTTCCTACCTTTTACAAACGCTGACTGAGCCGGGTCAATCAGATTAGGGAGAACAAGTTGAAGTTTGCTAGCAATAATCTTAGATATGCATTTATAAATAGTATTATAGCAGGAGATGGGACGAAAGTCACCCATCTTAGAAGAACCTTGGGGATTAAAGCAATAAGGGTAGTATTAGATTCTCTAAGCAATTCGCCATTAAGAAAAAATTCTTTGACAGCCAGTAACTGAGGGGCCGATGGTAGCCCAAGAATCCTTAAAGAAAAAAGCATTGTACCCATCAGGCCCCGGGGCTTTATTACTATGTAGGCTAAAGAAAGCCTTCTTAATATCATCATCCGAGGGGATCCTATCCAAATTAGCCTTTGACTCATCAGGGATTCTCTTATGAATAAAGGAGCTCAAAAAATCTTTCCCAGGGTAGCTATGGTTTGAAGGGGTACCAAGTAAATTATGAAAGTATCTAAGAGCTTCCCCTTTTGTTTCATCACAGCTAGTAGTAAAAGTGCCATCCGGTTTTTCAAGAACAATAATTCTTTTAAAATTTCTTCTTTCTTTAATGGACATGTGAAAATATCTGGAATTTTTATCTCCCACTTCAAGCCATTGAAGTCTAGATTTTTGCTTGAGGGTTTCTTCTTCTATCCAAATGGCTTCATGGTATTTGTCCAAGCAAGGGTTAAGTTGTTCGATAAGCGCAGGGTTACCAGGATCATGGAGTAAGGAAGATTGTAAAGTTTTAAGGGCCTCCCTAGCCTTATCAGCATTGACCTTTTCTTGACCTATATACTTTTTGTCCTAGCTTTTTCAATTCCTATTTAAGGCTTCTAAATTTTTTGGCAGATTTGAAACTGAGCACTACCCACCACACTATGGTTCCAAGCATTATAAACAATATCAGAATAGAGATCCAATTTAGTCCAGTAATTGTAAAATTTAAATGCCCTTCCCTTTCTTCTATGATTTTTGTCAATGTGGACTAAAATAGGGGAGTGATCAGATATACCTGGGGCCTGAAATTGAGCAAAAGAGTCAATGAAATGATCAAGACAAATTTGGTTCACTAAAGCTCTATCCAGTTTTCTTTGAGTGAAGTCTGGCCTTCCATATCTTCTGTTACACCATGTGAAAAGATCTCCAACATATCTAAGATCAACTAGATTACAGTCATTAGTGACTTTAATAAAATCATACATATCAGTATCTCAACCATGGTTAGTATAAGAAATTTCATCAGGGCTTAGTGTAACATTAAAATCTCCAAGAATGATATAATTAATGTTAAGAGTTCTAGCATGGATGGATCTAAGGTCAGACCAAAGATCAGCTCTTGCATGGCTAGTATTGTAGCCATAAACAAAAGAAGCTTCCATATAAATAGAGTTATCATCACTCTCAATGCTCACATGGATAAGTTGGCAAGAAGAATTAAGGACTTGGAGGCTAATCTTATCTGCATTCCAACCAATCCATATTCTACCAGTAGAGTTTGGACTACTGTTAGAGACAAAATTCCAATTTTTGAAAACTTTTTTCCTTATAATATCCTCATTACACTGTTTAACCTTAGTTTCAACAATACTTAAGACATCAATATTATTGTCATGAATAAACTTAGCAACTTCATATTGCTTTGAAGCTCAATTTAGGCCTCTAATATTCCAACAACTAATTATCACTAAAGACGACTAGAAGATTGGTTCTTTCTCCTTGAAGAACGATTATGTTTGGTACTCGGGGTGCACTCCTAGGCAAAACTTTATTCTTTGGTTTGCTGTTCAATCTAGACTTGCCACACATGATAGGATATGTGCTTACATTCCCGGACCTCTTGCTTATGTGTTTTGTCACTGCCATATGGAAACTCATAACCACTTATTCTTTGAATGTTCTTATGCTTCTTTCATTTGGAAGGATTTGATGCAGAGATGTGAACTCAACTGGAATAGGACAGATTGGGATACAACTGTTCAATGGATATCTCAACATTGGAAGGGAGAGAAGATTCAACAAGCCATTCCAAAAATTTGCCTTGGTGTAGCTGTCTATGGCTTATGGAGTGAAAGAAATAAGAGAACTTTTAAAGGCTCTTATATGCCACAAGAACAATTGCTCCAATTTTGGTTTCCCAAATCAACATTCAGATTAGAATCAAATGGAAACAAGACCCCCAAATTGAGTGTTTTGCTAATAACTGGACGTGAGAGAGTGGCTGTTTGTTTTGCTGGTTATTTTGTTGCTTGAGTTGTGTTATGGCTTTTTGTCTTTTGCCTCATTAGTTTAGTTTGTGGCTTTGTTTAGCCTTTGTCCTCCTGCTGTGCTTTCTTTGCTTATCCTGGGGTATGCCCCTTGTACATTTGTACATCTTTTTTTTTGGAATTTATTTACCCATTTCTGAAAAAAAAAATAAATGTTTGTTCTTCTTGTTTTGATTATTATGATTATTGTACTGACTATTATGTTGCTTACCTTCTGAGGAAGATCTAGAGGGTGAAGAATTAACCTGGCCATTAGAGTCGGGAGCTGCTAGACAATCAGAAATAACAGTGGTGGAGTCAGAAAAGTGACCCTCAAGACCATCCCCATCAACATCATTAACCTGCTGATCAGCTGCTCCATTAACAACCAACATTTGAGATTCAGAAACACCTCCATCTTCTAACTTATCTTTGGGGCTTGCTATCTCCTCTGATTTTGTAAACTTGTTCCCTTCTGGATTATTCTCTTCTGTACAATTATTCTCTTCCAGAATGGAGAATTGGTTGATTGTTGTTATAACTTTATCTTTTGCTAAATTAAGATCACCCTTAGAAACTTTGGAAATCGATCCAGAGGTGGATGGCAACAAAGCCACTTTCTCATTTTCCAGCTTAGTTCCCTGAAAATTTTCCATGCTACTATCCCTAACAGATTCTGCATGTACTACTTTTCCTTTTTCTTTAACCATCCAGGGGCTAGCTTCATTGGTGACAATCAGAGTAGGAACCAAAGGTTTAAAATTTTGCACTTTCTGAGGCATGGGAGCCCTAGAGCAATCATGCCCAAATCGTTTACATTTTGCACACCTGATAGGAGTCCACTGATACTCCACCCTAATTGATATATTTTCATAATCTGATCCCTCGACTTTAATATCAAAATTACGAAGCAATTCAAATTTAGCATTAACCTCGATACAGATTCTTGCATACGTAGTCCTCCTACAGGTTGCTGTCATCCTATCAACATGCAGAGGTTTACCTATTACACTTGCAATATGACTAAGCCCTTCTTGGGTCAAAAAAACTCCATAGGGACATTAAAGAAATGCACCTATATAGGCACAGTAGTTGGAGCCTCTTTGTCAAGTATAAGACCTGCATGCCATTTTTTCGATAAGATAGGTTGCCCTGCAACGTGCCAAGGCCCCCCTTCCAGAATATTAACACAGTCTTCTTCAGTGTTAAACTTGAAGAAAAAATAACCCGAATCTGTGGCCAGCATGTCAAACAGCTCCTTATTAGTCCAGAGTTTAGCTGTTGCATTCTTCACCAAAGTATACGAAAGTTTTTTGCCAATAAAGGATCCCACTAGAGTACTATCCCATTTAACACTTCCAACAGATTGTAGCTCACTAGGTAACATAAAGACTTTCCCATCTTCTCCCACTTTAGGCTTAATATAATCGAGTTTAAAATTTGGGGAGGGGATTAATTTAACAAGAGAAGCCCAACTAGATTTGGTTGAAGACTCTAATTCCCTTAAACCAGGCTTTGCTATCGGTTGGATTGGGATTGCATAGGATAATGGTGGGTTAGCAAACCCTACTTCCTTTCCTTGGGCTTTGGAATAGTTTTCAATAACATGACTAGGAAGAGGGGACAATGCGCCTAAAGTCCCAGGAAAAGCATGAGATGTCTTAGAAGTTTCAAATCCCATGCCATGCACGTGGCCTCCAATGGTGGACCCTGTAACCCAAGACTCGGATCTTGACCCAACACCTGTGTAATGACTAGCTGCTTTTTCTTTATCCAAAGGTCTAACATTGTGCTTTGCTGTCCCCACGTGAAGAGAGAGAGAGTAGTCTTAGGGTCCTTAGTACCTGCTGTTGCTGTGCTGTCCACATGGGTTTGTGGTTGGAGTGTAGGTAAAGTATCCTTCGCAGCTGCCAAGGGAGCAGGTTGCTGACGTGTAACTGGCTTAGGTTGAGCTGAGTCACAAGCCTGAGAAGATTGAGCTAAAGTCGAGCCACCTAGTTGAGCCACCGAGCCATGCATTTTGCTAGAAATAATGTCATCTGACCGCAGGCCGGGTATTAAGGAAAAGCCTGAGTCACCCACGTGAATTTCTTTGTTCTTGTGGACAGTAGAGATGCCTACACCAATATGACCATTGTTAGATGTATCTAACAGTGTATGTATAGGTGTAGAGGGCCCACCTTCACAAACTTCTGTATGCAGCTGTAATAAGGGTTTGATGGATCAAACTGAGCACTTTTGCCACCTTTTTCCTTCCAGTTCATGCTTCCTTCAAAGTTCATCCTGCCTTCAATAATTTCTCCTTCCTCTACATCAGACTTTGAAGTTGTCTTGCAAATAACTGGGATTTGAGTCGTCGGAATATCGGATTCAGAAAAAGACCCCTCTATTTTTGGTCTCCACACATAAGACCTAGGTTTAGGGTTAACTAGAGATCCAGTGTTCCCTATTCCTAGCATCCTTCTGGGCAAGAAAGTTTTGGACTGGTGGAGCTTTTTCAAACCTAAAATTTTAGCTTGTAATTCGTGGATCATGTTCTGAGCATCTAACAGCTCGGTATTTCCTCTTTCCTGTTGCTTCCTTTTGAGAAGTTCATTATAGTCTTGAAGTTACCGGAACCTATGACCCTTGTGTAGGTTCTTGCTATCTTTTTCACCTTGGCTTGAAGAATCAGAGGTGTTCTCCTCCCAATCCTCATTGAGTTCTAAATCATCTTCGGACATATCATAGCAGTTATTTTTTGAAAGATCAAAAATCCCTGCATTTCCAACACCAACCACGACTGATTTAGATGGGTTAGAGATAATAAATCCCTTATCATTGTCTTCTTCTTCCAAAATAGCTTGAGCAGTAGCCTTAAGCTTAGAGCCTTTAAGCTTAGATTTAAAATCCATCAAGACAAGAAAAAAAAACCCAAAGAGACAGGAAAAAAAAGGGGGGAGAGGGAAACCAGAGAGAAGGAGAGCCAAAGAAGGAGAGGATGGAGGGGAAAGAGAAGAGATGAGAGAAGACTGAAAAGGAACTACCCAAAATCTAGAGAGAATGAAGAGTTTCTCTCTCTAGACATGCTGATAATCTGTAAATTTCTATTTATTCTTCTAGCTTTTGTCTCTTAAAATATAAGTTTTATCCCAATCCACCCACAAAGAAGTTGGCACAGAAGAGAAAAGGGACCAGATAAAGAAGATCAAGGAAGCAATGCAAGGATTGGTGCAATCAACATGGCCTAAGAACTGGAAATGGTGTCTAGAGAGAGAAGCTCCTACCTCTCTCTAGAATTTGGTTAAGCTTGATTTTCATCATCCTCAATCTAATCTTTTCTTTCTTTCCTTTCAGTCCCTTTCTTTTTTCTTCTATCTTTTTTCTTTCCTCCCTTCCTTCTTCCTCACTTCTTTTTCTGTTTTCTTGGTTCATAATGAAAGGTCAAACTAACAAAGCTTTTTTTTTTCGGAAAAAAATGGTAAATAGAATCCGAAAAGGGCTGTACACATGTACAAGGGGCATACCCCATGGTAATTTGGCTTTAGCTTTGTTATTTCTCCATCCTTGTGCATTGTCTAATGCTTTTTTGTGCCTATTGTATATCCTGGGGTATGCCCCTTGTAATTTTGTATAGTGCCGTTTGGCTTTTTCTTTTTAATTAACCCTTTTTCCGAAAAAAAAAAGGGGCATACCCCAGGATATTCAAAAAGCACAAAGCAAAAGGACAAGTGGCAAAACAAACCACAACAAATGCCTCACAAGGAATAACTCAAAAACCAATCACAAAAAAAGTACACAGAAAATAACCCAAAGGGAAGTCCCAAAGAACGACTCCAAGGAGAAAAAAGGCACAAACATACAACGAGCTAATGCCACTTAATCAACAAGGCATCAAGGTAGAATTGCCCTTTCCATTTGTTTCTAATTTGAGCATAAATTTGCGAGACAAAATTCCTCAGTAATTGTTCCTTTGGTGTAGAGGCGTTCTGAAAACTCCTGTTGTTCCGTTCCCTCCACAGGCCGTAGATGGTAACTCCCAGGCAAATCCTGGGAATCATATGCTGGGGAGTCTTTCCCTTCCAATGCTGAATCATCCAATGAATAGTGCTATCTCAGGAAGTTCCATTCCAAGTCAGGTCACAACGCAGCATCAATTCCTGCCAAATAAATTTAGAATAATCACAATCAAAGAAAAGATGGCTGTGAGAATCCATTTGCCTAAGACAAAAAGTACATGCAAGTGGACCCAGAGTAAAATTGCAAATTCTATCCTGTGTGGCAAGCCTATTCTGGATGGCAAGCCAAAGAATGAAATTCTGTCGAGGCGTACATCCAGAATACCAGACAAAAGGATACCAGGGAACAACCGGGTTGGAGGGTCTAAGGTGGTTCCAAACATGGGAAAAGCTAAACTTTCCATTAGGAGAAGTAATCCAAACAATTTTATCATTCAGGCCAGAAGGTTTGTAGAAAGTTGACAAGAGGTCCCGGACCTCATTTAGTCCAATGGAAATCGAACCAGGCCAATTCCAATCAAGATGGGAGATAATAGTTGCTACTTTAGCATTTGGAGTTATAGCAGCATCATAGGCAATCCTGTTGGTATATTTCTCAAATAAAGGCCCACTTGGGAGCCAATTGTCATGCCAAAGAAATGTATCCAAACCATTACCAATTTTATGCTTGATTATGGGTCTAGCAATATTTCTAAGCTTCAAAAGCTTTCTCCAATACCAAGAGCATTGTCCGGGGGCTTTCACCTCCCAAATACTTTTGGTTTTGATCATGTACAAATGAATCCAATGCTTCCACAAGGATTTATTAGTTGGATCAAGAAGGGACCCAAGGTGTTTAAGATTAAGCACAATGTTAGTGAGGAAAATATCCTTAAACCCGAGGCCTCCCTCTTGTTTGGGTCTGCAGACATTAGCCCAGGCGACTTTGGCTCCATGAGCATTCTCTGTATTGCCCGTCCAAAGAAATCTCTTCATAGCTTTCTCAACCTGTTTAAGAACACTTTTCGGAAGAATAAACATACCAGACCAATAAAGTTGAATACCAGTAAGGACAGAATGGATGAGTTGGGTTCTACCTGCAAAAGAAAGGGACTTGGACTTCCAAGAGTTGATCCGAGAGCATATTTTTGTGACAAGTTCTTCACAATGGATCTTTTTTAATTTAGTGGTAATTAAAGGAACTCCCAAATACTTTAAAGGAAGATGTTGATTCAATTGGTTTTATTATTTCAAATCCTTCACAGTCCATCATTAGTAAGATAAATGATGATGGGATCTTTGTGATTTCTGATGTTCCAAATGCTCCTGCTGGTGCTCCTCTGATTGGGTCTTGTATTAATGTGGAATCTTTGAGTGAAGAGGAGTTGGAACTCCCGGAGGATTGGGTTGATCCGAGAGCCAATAATGAAGAGTTGGGTGATCTAGTGGATGGAAACTCTTTCAAATCTCTTCAAGATTCTAAGGAGATCCTGAGAAGAAGAAAGAAGAAGAGAGGAAATGAAGTTGTGGTTCTTGAACCAGTCCAAACTTACCCTCTGGATATGAGCAAGCTTCTAGTTGATGATACAAAAAGTAAGAATCAAGAAGATGCTATTGAGGAAGGACAAGTTATTGAAAGTGAAGAAGAGTTTACAGATCATGAGTTCCAAAACAGCTTGCTAAAGGACTCAAATGAATACTTGAGGAAGAACTTGAAGATTGCCCAAGCTCAGATACAGAAACTCTTGTATGAAAAGGAAGATCCCAAAGCTATGAAAGAGGTTGCCCCTCTTTCTTCTGCCTTGAGAAGGGGATCTAATTTTTCCAGAAATTCATCTAAATCTGGATGGAGGGGTAAAAAGGATAAAGGTGATTGGAGGCTAAATCAGGTCAAACCCTTTGATATTTGTGGTAGTGCTTCTAGTTCAGGTGATGAAAATAGGTACAAGGGAGGTAAGCATATCTGGCAAGTGGTTCAAAACATAAAAAATTCAAGCACACTAGTTAACTCAAATTCACAAGCTGCTGTGGTTGAAGCTATATCTTCTGTGGCTATTGATTCAAATCAGTATGAGGCATTTCTTAATAAAGGCTACCAATCCGATCCTATGGTTACTATTGGTTGTCCAAAGAAGAATATCACTTGTAATGTTGCCGCACCTGGATTGCATGGTTCATATGCATCCCTCTCCTCATCTAGAGCTGATGAAGATGGTAAAATTTCATTTTTTAATCCAAAAAGTAGGCTTGTTGACTCAGCCAAGAAGTTTTCTGAAAACGGGACCCACTGCCCACCCACAAATGTGTCTAACGGCCATATTAGCTTTTTAAATGCACAAGTTAATACTGATTTTCCCTGCATGCTAGCTGCCTCTCCCACCTCTACACACAAAGCTGATGATCTTGCCTTAATTCAAGGAAACTTGTCTCCCACTAGCTCCCAATTGAACGGCTCTAATAAGGCCTATGTCCTTACTGAAAACAAGCACATGGGTGCTAGCCCTTTTTTCCTTAAAATCCAGCGTGATGTCCCCTAAAGTCAACATGGGCTCATCTACTTTATCAGGTCTTGGCGCCTTTACTATAGATTCTACACACAATGCTCAAGTGGATGACCAGTGTCAAGACAGTGGTAAATTACATAGGGGTCCCTTGCGGGCCATGCCTTGTGTTGACCCCTCACATTATGATAGCCATGCTACGGAAGGTGCTATTATTTTAGGCGCCGAGTCTGGGGTTACCCTCGGTAATAAGCAGGTTGCCACCCACGTGGAAGGGAAATTTTCCACTACTAAAGGGACCCACCAGCATTTCAAATCTTCTTTAAAGAATGACAATACAAATGGGGGTCCTTCTATTACACCTCCTATAGCTAATCTGAGTATTCCCAGTCCTAGCTGGGCTTCTCTGGTCAAAGGCAAACCCAAACCTGAGTTCAAAGTTAATTATGTGAAGCCTTAACTTGGTTCTGAAAGAAACCTTGTTATTTTACCTACTGACTTATCTGATTTTGGTAGAGGAAACTGGGAGTACACATTGGTAGGCTCTTTTATTGGAAAGAAGCTTCCTTACACTTTTGTCAAGAATACAACCTCAAGAATGTGGGCTAACAAGGGTCTGATTGATATGCTTGCAACTGAGTCAGGGTATTTCTTTTTTAAGTTTAGCTCCAAAGAAGAAAGTGTTAATGTCCTTGAAGGGGGACCTTGGCATATTGCTGGGCAACCAATTCTGTTGAAAAATTGGCATCCCAGCCTTGTGCTTGACAAGGAAATTCCTTCATCTGTCCCAATTTGGGTACAGTTCTACAATATTCCATTGGAATATTGGACTCCAGAGGGACTCAGTTATATTGCTAGTGCTGTTGGGAGGCCTCTGCATGTAGACAGAATGACGGCTACTTGTAGACGAATATCATATGCTAGGATTTGTATTGAAGTCCAGGCTGAGCATGAGTTATTGCATAACTTTGATATCCAGGTGGAAGGTTTAGATTCTGAGAAAATCAACACACGGGTTGAATACCAATGGACTCCTTTAAGGTGCGCCAAGTGTAAAAGATTTGGACATGATTGCTCCAAGATTCAAAAACCTACTACAATCCATAAACCAAAGACTCAAGCCCCCAATACTCAGCTTCTCATTGATGATGATGCTTGGAAAGTCAAAGGCAAGGGTAATATGACCAACAGTATTGTTCCAGAGGCTAGTTACAAACATTCTAATGTTGAGGGTAAAGTGCGGAATGATGCTATTCTTCCACGGCAAGGTGAAGGGACTAGTGTTGCCAATGTTGGGCCTGTGCTTAAGAATCAATTCTCATCATTGCAAACCACAGAAAATGGATAGGAACTCATAATTAAAAAAAATTTGGAACCATATTAGACCTTCTAATCCTGTTGTCCCATGGCACCAGTTTACCTGGTACTCTGGATGTACTCCTCGACAAAATTTTTTTCTTTGGCTTGCCATCCAGAAAAGGCTAGCTACTCAGGATAGAATTTGTAATTTTACTCCAGGTCCCCTTGCATGTGCTCTTTGTCTTAGACACATGGATTCTCATAATAATCTTTTCTTTGGTTGTGATTATTCTACTTTCATTTGGCAGGGCTTGATGCTTAGATGTGACTTAACTTGGAATGGCACCCCTTGGGATAGTACTATCAATTGGATGATTCATCATTAGAAGGGGAAGGCGCCTCAGCATATGATCCCTAGAATCTGCTTGGGAGTTTCCATCTACGGCCTGTGGAAAGAAAGGAATAATAGAACTTTTAAGAACTACTCAACACCTAAAGAGCAATTATTGAAGAATTTTGTCTCACAAGTTTATGCTCAAATTAGAACTGTTTGGAAAAGGCACAATCACCTTGATGCCTTGTTGGGTAAATGGAATTAGGTTTTTTGTTTTTTGGTTTTTTGTTTTGATTTTTGTCTTGTTTCTCTTCCTTGATGTTGATCTAGTAGGTTTATGCTTGGCTAGTCTTTGTGTTTGATTTGGGAGTTGGTTTGAGCCTGATGTGGCTTTTTCAGTGGTTTGCTTTGCCACTTGTCCTTATGCTTGGTGCTTATTGATCATCCTGGGGTATGCCCCTTGTACATGTGTACATCCTTTTTTTGGAATATATTTACCATTTTCTGAAAAAAAAAAAAAAAAAAAAAAAACTAAAAAAAATGTCTAGAGAGAGAAGCTCCTACCTCTCTCTAGAATTTGGTTAATCTTGATTTTCATCATCCTCAACCTCTCCTCTTCTTTCTTTCCCTCTCCCCTGCTCCCCTTTTTTTTCCTTCCTTTCCTCCCATCCCTCTCCCTCTCCCTCTCCCTCTCCCTCTACATATCCTTCTATTTTTTTTTCTCTTGATTCATGATGAAAGGTCAAGCAAACAAAGCCATTTCTAGCTCTGTTAGTGTTGATGTTGATTCAATTGGTTTTATTATTTCAAATCCTTCACAGTCCATCATTAGTAAGATAAATGATGATGGGATCTTTGTGATTTCTGATGGTCCAAATGTTCCCTGTGTTGCTCCTCTGATTGGGTCTTGTATTAAGGTTGAATCTTTGAGTGAAGAGGAGCTGGAACTCCCTGAGGATTGGGTTGATCCGATAGCCAATGATGAAGAGATGGGTGGTCCAGTGGAAGGTAATTCCTTCAAATTTCTTCAAGATTCTAAGGAAATCCTAAGAAGAAAGAAGAAGGGAGCAAATGAAGCTGTGGATCTTGAACCAGTCCAAACTTACCCTCTGGAAATGAGCAAGTTTCTAGTTGAAGATACAAAAAAAAAAGAATCAAGAAGATGCTATTGAGGAAGGACAAGTTATTGAAAGTGAAGAAGAGCTTACAGATCATGAATTCCAAAACAACCTGCTCAAGGACTCAAATAAATACTTGAGGAAGAACTTGAAGATTGCTCAAGATCAGATACAGAAACTTTTGAATGAAAAGGAGGATCTCAAAGCTAAGAAAGATGTTGTCCCTCCGTCTTCTGCTTTGAGAAGGGGATCTAATATTACCAAAAATCCATCTAAATCTGGATGGAGGGGGAAGGAGGATAAAGGTATTTCAGATTGGAGGAAATACCAATTCAAACCTTTTGATATATGTGGTAGTGAATCTAGCTCGGGTGATGAGAATAAGTACAAGGGAGCTCTCTCTTCTGTGGCTATTGATTCAAATCAGACTGAGGCATATCTTAACAAGGGCTACCATTCTGATCCTCTGGTTACTATTGGTGGTCCAAAGAAAAATATCACTTATGAAGTTGCAGCACCAGGATTGCGTGGTTCATATGCGTCCATATCCTCCTCTAGAGCTGATGAAGATGGTAAAATCTCACTTTTTGATCCAAAAAATAGGCTTGTTGACTCAGCCAAGAAGTTTTCTGAAAATGGGACCCACTGTCCATCCACAAATGTGTCTAACGGCCATTTTGGGTTTTTAAATGCACATGTTAAGACTGATTTTCCCTACATGCTAGTTGGCTCACCCACCTCTACACGCAAAGCTGATAGTCCTTCCTTGTTTCAAGGAAACTTGTCTCCCACTAGCTCTCAAATTAGCGGCTTTGATAAAGCCTATGACCCTACTACTAACAAGTACATGGGTATCCATACTTTACCCCTTAAATCAGGCGATGTGTCTTCATTTTGTCCTAAAACCAGCGCAACACATGGGGTTTCGCAGCCTGGTTGCTCCTTTCCTGCTGCTTCCCGTGGGGTTAGCCAATCTTTTTCAACCTCTCGGACCCATTCACATGGGCCCTCTTTTAACGAAGCTGGCCCACCTATTGACTTGGTTTCCTCCTCAATTACAACTCATAAACAATTGGCTATCTCCAAATCTGGGCCGGCCCGCAAAGATATATCGCCTAAATGTCCTCCTTCGGACCTAGCTGCAGCTAATGTGGAGTCCACTAAGGTCTCAGCTTATGTTTCTCACAATGCTCATTCCCCTAAAGTTGCTGCAGGACCTATTCAGTCGTGGGCTTCTCTTGTTACAAAAAAATCCCAAAGTGGTTTCAACCTTAGCTACATCTTTTTTTTTTTTTTTTTCGGAAAAGGACTGGTCAAACAAGATTTGAAATGCCTTAGCAAAGGCTTTGTTGGTAGAGAAAAATTGCTTACTGATAAAGCTAGGTCTGACCTCAAAGTGGTTCAGTCTGACCTTCTTAAAAGTCCTTGTTGCCCTTCCCTTATCTCCAAGCAAAAACAATGCTTATCTGATTTTCTGAAAGCTATTTGGATTAAGGAAGAAACCCTTAAGCAGAAATCGAGAGTTCAATGGTTAGAAGCAGGAGACAAAAATTCTAAATTCTTTTTTCAACATATTAAAAGTAGGAGAAATAGGAAAAGGATTTTCAAACTTGTAAAACCTGATGGCTCCTTTACTTGCAACATTGAAGAAGCTAAATTAGAGGCTGTTAGGCATTTTAAAGATTTACTGGGCACTATTGCTAGTAACCAATATCCAGGCATTGATGCAATGAGAAGGGTCATACTTAAAAGGATACCTGAGAATTTCTTGGAGGACCTTGACAGAATCCCCACATCAAATGAGATTAAGAACACCTTTTTTAGCTTGCATGACAATAAGGCCCCTGGCCCTGATGGTTTTAATGCTTTTTTCTTTAAAAAGTCTTGGACTACTGTTGGGCCGATTGTTATTGAAGCTATTCAAGAGTTTTTTGACTCAGGTGAAATGTTAAGAGAGTCTAATGCTACCATCATCGCTCTGATTCCTAAAGTATCAAACCCTTCAAAGATGGGAGATTTTAGACCTATTTCTTGTTGTAGACCTATTTCTTTTTTGGATTTTATTTACCATTTTTTCCGAAAAAAAATACCATTTACAAATGCATCTCTAAAATTATTGCGAATAGGCTTCAATCTTTTCTCCCTACTATTATTGATCAAGCTCAATCTGCATTTGTTAAGGGTAGAAAAATTAGTGATAATGTTTTATTGGCTCAAGATCTCCTTAGAGACTATCATAAAGGTGGAGGAAAACCTAGGATTGCAGCCAAGGTAGACCTCATGAAAGCTTATGATAGTGTTAGTTGGAATTTCTTGTTTGATCTTCTTGATGTTATGGGTTTTCCTCCTGATTTAATAAAATGGATTACTGCTTGTGTTACTTCCCCTAGATACTCCATTAATTTTAATGGAGAATCTATGGGATACTTTGATGGTGCTAGAGGTCTTAGACAAGGTGACCCAATGTCCCCTATCTATTTGTTCTTATCATGGATGCCCTTAGCCAGCTCCTCAATTATAACATTCAAAATGGTCAGTTCAAATATCACTGGAAATGTGATAAATTAAAAATATCACATCTCTGTTTCGCTGATGACTTAATCATTTTACTGAATGGAGATATAGAATCTGCTAAGTTGATTCGGAACACTTTAAATCAATTTTATGACTGGTCTGGTCTTCAAGCCAATAATACTAAAAGTTGTGTTTTTATCTCTGGGCTTGAAGAAGTGGCAACCGATATTCAGAGGGAACTCCACTTTACCAAAGGTTCTCTCCCTATGCGGTATCTTGGAGTCCCATTGATCACTACTAAATTAAAAAAATGCCATTGTGATGAGTTGGTTAATAACATATGTTCTAGAATTAATTCCTGGAAGTCTAAGTTATTATCTTATGCATGTAGGGCTCAGCTGATACAATCTGTGTTGAGTGGGATCCAACAATATTGGTCAGGGATGTTTATTCTCCCTAAAGGGGTCCTTAAACAGGTGGATCAAGCCCTTATGAGGTTCCTTTGGTCTGGCACCATAGAGAAGGGACATGCGGCCAAAATTGCTTGGGCCAAGGTTTGCAAACCAAAAAAAGAAGGTGGCTTGGGTTTTAAAGATGTTTATCTTACAAATACTCTTCTGAACTTAAAACACATTGGTAATCTTCTTGACCCTAAAAATAAATCTTTGTGGAAGGAATGGATACACATGTACATGATTAAAACCAAGAGCTTTTGGGAGATCAAAGCTCCCAACCAATGCTCTTGGTATTGGAGAAAACTTTTAAAACTTAGGGCAGTTGTACGACCCATCTTATCGCACAAAATTGGTGATGGTAAACATACCTCCCTTTGGTTTGACAACTGGCTTCCCATTGGCCCTTTGTTTGAAAAATATACTAGTAGGATTGCTTATGATGCTGCTATCGATCCTAAGGCTAGGGTTGAGGCAATTATAAATAACCATAATTGGAGATGGCCTCGGTCTAACTCCATTGCCTTGAATGAAGTGAGAACTATCTTAAATAATTTGTATAAACCTACTGGAATAATTGATAGTATATCATGGACCATTACTCCTTCTGGGACTTATAATTTTGCACACATCTGGAATCATTTTAGAGATGTTGCCCCTGTGGCCCCATGGTTTCAAATTGTTTGGTTTTTAGGGTGCACTCCGAGACAAAATTTCATTCTATGGATTGCTGGTCAAAATAGGCTAGCTACTCATGATAGAATCTCTGGCTATACTCCTGGACCGCTTGCGTGTGTGTTTTGCCATAGATATATGGAAACACATAACCATTTATTTTTTTAATGCACTTATGCCTCTTTTGTTTGGCAAGAATTGATGCAAAGGTGTGAGCTTTTATGGAATGGGATAGGCTGGGATGCTACAATTCTTTGGATGGCACAGCATTGGAAAGGAAAGAAGATTCAACATGCAATCCCTTTCATCTGTCTTGGGGTTACTGTCTATGGACTATGGAAGGAGAGGAATACTAGGACTTTCAAAGGTCTTTCCACTCCAAAAGAACAGTTGTTGTAAAACTTGATATCTCAAGTCAACTTACAAATTAGGTCTCACTGGAAACATCACCCTCTCATTGAGCTACATGCTAGATCCTGGACATAGGTTTGGGATTGTTTTGTTCTTTTGCTTGGTTTTGGATCATCTGTTTTTTTTTTTTTTTTTTTGGTGTCCATTTTCTGGTTTTGAATTGTAAATTGTTATGTTAGGTTCAGGTCTGTGCCCTGGCCTGTTTTGAGTGGCTTCTACGCCACAGTCCTCATGCTCGAGCTTCATGTTTTTCCTGGGGTATGCCCCTTGTACTTTTGTACATCTTTTTTTGGAATTCATTTACCTTTTTCCGAAAAAAAGAAAAGAAAAAAAAACCACAGAAAATGAAGACATTCAGCTTGGTATTCCAGAGAGCAGGATTGGAGATGACAGTGCTCTATGTCTATGGTTCCTAAAGCTACCTGCTCCCAGAAAGACAACCAGATTGATAATCTTGACTCTCATGAGATTCTGAAGGCCAGTGGAATGAGGAAACAAGTTGCTCAGGAAGAGAGGCAGAAATGCATCGTTGAGCCTACTGATTATGCAACTCCAAGAAATGAAGTTGCTGAAGGGGATAAGATTAATGGCTTGGTTTTGAGCCTTAAGGAAGTGGAATTTTTTGAAAAAAGTACATATAGTGAGAAGGTGCAAATTGAGAAGCCTAGAGAAGGCTCCACCTCCCCTATTTCGATATCACCATCTCCAGCGGAGTCAGACCTTAACTCTTCTAGCCCCACCCCTTATCCTGATCAGGATAAGGAAAACGGGGATACTTACACTTCAGAGCATAGGATTGAAATTCAAAGTGTGCAAAAGACCAGTGAATGTAACACTTCTAAGGTGGAAGCCTATTCCGGACAGATGGGGTATACTAATTCCTTTTTCAAAAAACCTATCCCTCATGAGGACTCAAGTGATGAAGAAGAACAATCAGTCCAAGAGCCTTCACATATGAAGTATGTGGAGCATCCTAGCCCTAAGATCTCTCCAGGTCATTCCAATAAGCAGAAGAACAAATCAGGAGGGTCTTCGGGTAAGAAAAAACACTATTCTAAACGTCATTAATGATAATTAGTTGCTGGAATATAAGAGGGCTAAATCAGGCCACTAAACAAGACGAGATTTCTAAGTTTGTTCTTACTCACAAAATTGATGTTATGGGTATTGTTGAAACTAAAGTAAGAATGCCCAATCAAGATAAAATACAGAGGACCATGCTTCCTAATTGGACTTTTATTACGAATAGCCAATCAAATTCTGTGGATAGAATTTGGGTTGGATGGAACCCTAATAAAGTCACTTTAACTGTCTTACATTGTACTAGGCAAGTTATTCATGTTAAAATTGACTCTATGGACCAATTACAGTCGTTTGAAGGCTCTTTTATTTATGGCTCTAACACAATCCAAGGTAGGAGGTCCCTTTGGTCTACCTTGAGAAATGTAGCAGCTTCTATTGGTGATATCCCTTGGATTAGTCTCGGGGGTTTTGACTCCGTTTTAAACTCTAATGAAATCTTTGAGGGTAATCCAGGGAGAGACCAAGGAGCTATTGAATTTAATGATCTTGTGAATGCCACTTGTCTTGTAGATCTTAGATTTACAGGTATCTTCTTCTCTTGGTGCAATCGGCAATTCGACTCTGTTCACTTTACCAAAAGAAAGCTTGACAGAGATCTTGTTAATCCCAGATGGTTGGATGTGTTTCCCTCAGCTCATGCAGATTTTCCCCCCTCGGGTATTTCTGACCACTCTCCTATTATTGTCAGCTTATCTCCTGCTGCGAAACGGAAAGGTAAACCTTTTAAGTTTTACAATTATTGGACAGAGGTGGAAAATTTTAATGATACTGTTAGCACCTCTTGGGCTAGACACATTGAAGGTACCTTCCAATTTCAATTATTCCACAGCTTAAAAAACCTTAAAGGTGCTCTCAAAACTCTAACCAAGGATTCCTTGGGTAAGGACAGAATCTTAGCTAACAAAGCTAGAGAAGATCTTTGGTCTTGCTAAAGGAAACTCGATGAAAAACCTGGTGACACTACCCTTAGAATCCTTGAAAAAGAGCTTACGCAAGTTTTCTTAAAAGCTATTCACATTGAAGAAGAGATTATTAGGCAAAAATCTAGAATTCAATGGCTTGATGCCGGGGATAAGAACACTTCTTATTTTCATAACTCTGTTAAAAACCGAAGGAACCATAAACGCATTGTGTCCCTTGTTAAACCTGATGGTTCTAAGACCATTAATGAAGGGGAAGCAAAAAAAATTTTTTTTTTTTTTTTTTCGGAAAAAAGGGAAGCAAAAATTGAAGCAATTAGATACTTTCAATCCATGCTTGGCACCCCAGCGGCTAATCCCTACCCTGGCATTAGTGAATTGAGGACTGTCATTCATAAGCGTATCCCTACCGAGTTATTTAACATTATGGATGCTATTCCTAGTGATGATGATATTAAGGAAGCCCTTTTTTGTGCGCTTGACCAGATAAGAATGTCTAGAGTGAGAAGCTCCCTCATCTCTCTAGAATTTGGCTAAGATTGTAGTCTTCATCCTTTCTTCCTTCTCTTCTTTTTTTTTTCGGAAAGTGGTAAATATATTCCAAAAGAAAAAACAACAAAACAAGGGGCAAACCCCAGGTATTACAATAAGTTCAAATCATGAGGACATGAAGCAACGCTAACAATCAAAAGGACAAAATGATACCCCTAGGAGTTACAAACAAACTAAAGGGGACAACACAAACACTTAAACCTCCAAACTAGCTAACAAACATGGTGATATGTCGACTTTTTAAACGTTGAGCTATCAACTCCAAACAAATAAGCCAACTTTGACTTGGCCAATAAAAACCACAGCAAAGCATCAACTCCTAAAGTAGGAGACAATGAAACTCACAAAGTTGGGGCTCCTAGTTCCAATTATAGATAAGTCTATCTAAATGTGCATGGTGTTTCCACTTGACCCTGATTTGTGTATTCACTTGCGAGATTATATTCTTCAGGAGAATTTCTTTGGAGTGGGAGATGTTCTTGAAGGTTCTATTATTTCTCTCTTTCCATAAGCAGTAGATTGTCACTCCAAGGCACATCTTGGGAATAACATGCTGGAAAGTCTTTCCTTTCAACCTTTGAGCCATCAGTTCCAAGCTGTCAATCCAACTCTGACCTTGCCAGATTAGGCCGCACCGAGTCATCAAATCCTGTCACACAAAAGAAGAATAAGAACAATCAAAGAACAAGTGGTCATGATTTTCCATATGCTTATGGCAAAGCATACATGCTAAAGGGCCAGAAGTAAAACTAAAGATTCTATCATGAGTGGAGAGTCTGTTTTGAGCAGCTAACCAAAGGATGAAGCTGTGTCTAGGAATACCCCCTGAGAACCACACAATATTATACCAAGGTACCACGGGGTGGTGAGTTCTCAGATGGTTCCAGATAAGGGAGGTGTTGAACATACCATTAGGAGTAGGAACCCATCTCACAGAATCCATGCAACTACTAGGATGATAGAAATAAGACAAAACATTTCTAACTTCATTAAGCTCAATAGTGTTGGAGCTAGGCCAGTTCCAATCCATCCCTCTTATGATGCTACTAACCTTAGCATCAATATTAATAGCCGCATCATAAACAATTCTATTTGAAAATTTGTCCAACAAGGGGCCCATTGGGAGCCAATTATCAAACCAAAGAGATGTGTTATTACCATTACCAATCCGATGAATTAGTAAGGGTTTAGCAACTCCTCTGAGTTTTAATAATTTTCTCCAATACCAAGAGCACTGGGAAGGAATCTTTACTTGCCAGAAACTCTTACCTTTCAGCATATAGTGGTGGATCCAACACTTCCAGAGAGACGAATTTAAAGGATCCAATAAATTTCCAATATGTTTAAGATTCAAAACAGAGTTAGTGAGAAAAATGTCTTTAAATCCCAACCCCCCTTCCTTTTTTGGCCTACACACTTTATCCCAGGCGACTTTAGCCCCAGAGGTCTTATCAGTCTTACCAGTCCATAGAAATCTAGCCATAGCTTGGGACACCTGTTTGAGGACCCCTTTGGGAAGCATAAACATACCAGACCAATAGAGTTGTACCCCCGTCAACACAGAGCTAATAAGTTGGGCTCTTCCTGCATAAGATAAAAAATTAGACTTCCAAGAATTAACCCTAGCACAAATTTTATTCACCAAGCCATCACAATCTACTCTCTTGAGTTTAGAGGTGATATTTAGAGGTGAATACCAAGATATTTAATGGGGAGATTTCCTTTTTCAAAGTAGAGAACATCTAATATATCTTTGATCTTTTCAGGTTCAACATTTGAAAAGAAAATACAACTCTTTGTATTGTTGGCTTGAAGGCCAGTTAAATTATAAAATTCATTGAGGGTTCGTCGAACCATCTTGGCAGAATCCACATCCCCATTAAAAAGAATGAGAAGATCATCTGCAAAGCAGAGATGTGAGATTTTTAATTTATCACATTTCCAATGGAAAGTAAAACGCTCCCTTTGGATATTATGATTCAAGAGCTGACTTAAGGAGTCCATAATGATAACAAATAAATAGGGAGAAATCGGATCACCTTGTCTTAACCCTTTGGCACCATCAAAATAACCCACTGATTCTCCATTAAAGTTAATAGAGTATCTGGGAGTAGTAATACAAGCAATGATCCATTTCTTGAGGTTAGGGGGGAAACAAATTACATCTAGTAAATCAATAAGAAACTCCCAACTGACACTATCATAGGCTTTCATAATATCCACTTTAGCAGCTGCTCTAGGCTTGCCCATCTGTTTATGATAATCTCTAAGAAGATCTTGGGCAAGAAGAACATTATCACTAATCTTCCTACCTTTAACAAATACAGATTGGGCTTGATCAATGAAATTGGGGAGAATTATTTGTAGTCTGCTAGCAATAATCTTAGAAATGCATTTATAAACAGTGTTACAACAAGAGATAGGTCTAAAATCACCCATCTTAGAAGGGTTAGGGACCTTAGGAATCAAAGCAATAAGTGTAGTATTAGATTCTCTCAATAATTCCCCTTTCTGAAAGAACTCTTTAGCAGCTCCTAAAATAGAAGAGCCAACAGTATCCCAAGATTCTTTAAAGAAAAAAGCATTAAAACCATCTGGACCCGGAGCTTTGTTACTCTGAATGTTAAAGAGAGCCTTCTTAATCTCATCATCTGATGGAATTCTATCCAAGTTTGCCTTTAATTCTTCTGGGATTCTTTTGTGAACAAATGATCTAATGACATTTTTACCAGGGTAATTGTGATTTGAGGGAGTGCCAAGCAAGGAGGTGAAATATCTAATTGCTTCTCCCTTAGCCTCATTACAAGTGGTTGTGAAGGTACCATCAGGCTTTTCAAGGACAATAATTCTCTTAAAATTCCTTCTTTCTTTGATGGAAAGGTGAAAGTATTTAGAATTTTTATCACCCGCCTCAAGCCATTGAAGTCTAGATTTTTGTTTAAGAGTTTCTTCTTCAATCCAAATAGCTTCATGAAAGTTTTCCAAAAGAGACTATGGTGCGCAATAAGATTAGGATGGCTAGGATCTTTAAGTAAGGATGTCTGAATAGATTTTAGAGCCTCTCTAGCTTTATCAGCATTAACCTTTTCTAAACCAATGTACTTCTTACCAAACTTCTTTAGTTCCTGTTTAAGGTACCTAAGCTTATGGCAGACTTGATACTGAGCCGTCCCTTCAACACTAAGGTTCCAAGCATTATTAACTATGTTAGAGTAGTTATCCAATTTGGTCCAATAGTTATAAAATTTGAAGGCCCTACCTTTTCTTCTTTGGTTCTTATCAATATGGACAATAATAGGAGAGTGATCAGATATACCTGGGGCCTGGAAATGAGCAAATGAGTCGGTGAAATTATCAAGCCATATCTGGTTAACCAAGGCTCTATCAAGCTTCCTCTGATTGAAATCTGGCCTCCCATATCTTTTATTGCACCATGTGAACAAGTCTCCTACATATCTCAAGTCCACTAGGCGACAGTCATTAGTAACCTTTTTGAAATCATACATGTCTGAATCCCATCCATGGTTAGAATCTGAAATTTCTTCTGGACACAAAGTGACATTGAAATCACCAAGAGTAATATAATTAGTAGTATCAGTTCTAGCAGAAATAGCTCTCAATTCTGACCAAAGCTCCTCTCTAGCCTGACCCGTATTAAAACCATAGACAAACGAAGTTTCCAAGTAAATGGTTTTTTCATCGTTTTCAATGCTAACATGAATGAGTTGGGAAGTGATTTTAAGAATTCTAAGACAAAATTTATCAGCATTCCAACCAATCCATATCCTACCTGTAGAGTTAGGATTGCTATTAGAGCAAAATTCCCATTGTTTGAAAACTTTCCTTCTTATAGTATCCTCATTAGATTGTTTAACTTTTGTTTCTACAATACACAAAATATCAATAAAATTTTCGTGGATAAACTTAGCAACCTCAGTTTGCTTAGAGGCCAAATTAAGACCTCGAATGTTCCAACAACAAATAATCATTAAGAACGACGATGGGAGTGTTTTTTCTTACCTGAAGAACCAGAGTGGGTGTTCTTCTTACTCTTTTGCTTAGCATAAGTGGGAGACGGCCTGGGAGGAATTTCTGAACTTGGAGAGGAGGAAATAGCTAGCAGGGAATCTCCTCTAACCATATCCTGGGCTTTATTTGTTGGGTTTGTAACGTCAATAGTTTCAGAACAGCTTTGTGGTTGGTCATCCTTTTCGTTGAGCTCCTTCAACCCTTCTACATCTTGTTCCTCTAGTTTCCTTTCCATTGTCATAGGAAGATCTTGAGATTGAACAGATTGTTCTTCATCGTCACTAGAATCCTGGAAATTTGTTGAATTCTTAAAGAAAGAGTTAGTATACACAATCTGGCCAGAGCAGTGCTCCCCTTTGGAGGGGGAGTAGACTCTCTGAGGATCCTCTTGTTGCTTCAAAGCCATTGTTTCAACCCCTGTCCCTGTTTCAGTTTCCTGGGACTGAATTGGCCCAATTGGCTGCACAACCATAACATTCTGCACGGAAAAGAAATGAGGATCCAAAATGGGGTCCTTGTGAGTATTAAGCAAGAAATCATCACCCTTAGGGGTGTTTGGAGGGACTTTCTGTTCATCCATGGCAATAGAATCAACCATATTATTCATAGCAAGCACTGTGTGAGAATCCGAAGAAATAGAGTCAATTGAAGGTCCATACCGAATGGCCAATTTACCTGTAACATGGATGAAGCCAAAATTGAAGCTATTAGATACTTTCATGATTTGCTGGGTACCCCCGCAGTGAATCAATATCCTGGCATTGGGTTTTTAAGGACGTTTATCCATAAAAGGATCCCTGAGAACCTTTTACCGAGTCTTGATAGAATTCCTACCTCGGAAGAGATTAAAGATGTTTTTTTCTCTTTACATAATAATAAAGCTCCAGGTCCTGATGGGTTTAATGCTTATTTTTTCAAACAGTCTTGGCCTACTGTGGGACATGACATCAGTAAAGCTATTACTGAATTTTTTACTACGGGAGAAATGCTTAGAGAATCTAATGCTACTATTATTGCCTTGATCCCTAAAGTCCCTAATCCTTCTAAGATGGGCGACTTTAGGCCTATATCCTGCTGTAATACTATCTACAAATGCATCTCCAAAATTATTGCTAATAGAATCCAATTGGTCCTCCCCAATCTTATCGATCAAGCACAATCTGCTTTTGTTAAAGGGAGAAAAATAAGTGATAATGTTTTGCTTGCTCAAGACCTCTTAAGAGATTACCATAAGATTGGTGGTAGACCTAGGGCGGCCGCCAAAGTGGACCTCATGAAAGCTTATGATCATGTTAACTGGACCTTCCTCTTTGACCTTCTTAATGTTTTGGGCTTTCCACCTTTGATAAGAAAATGGATCCAAGCTTGTATCTCTACTCCCAGGTACTCCATTAGTTTTAATGGTGAATCTGTGGGATACTTTGATGGAGCCAAAGGGCTTAGGCAGGGAGATCCTATTTCTCCCTACTTATTTGTGATTATTATGGACTCCTTTAGCCAACTTCTCCATTTCAATATCCAGAATAATTTCTTTCCCTTTCACTGGCAATGCGATAAAATGAAAATCTCACACCTTTGCTTTGCAGATGATTTAATTATTCTTTTAAATGGAGACTTGGAATCTGCTAAGCTTATTAGACGTACTTTGAACCAATTTTATGATATCTCTGGCTTGCAAGCCAACAATTCTAAAAGCTGTCTTTTCTTTTCTGGGATGGATGATTACTTGGCAAATGAATTGCTCAATGAACTCCAATTTTCTAAAGGTTGTCTTCCTTTAAAGTATTTAGGTGTTCCTCTGATAACAACTAAATTAAAGAAACTTCATTGTGAAGAGCTTATTTCTAAGATTTGCTCTCGTATTAACTCTTGGAAGTCCAAATTCCTGTCTTATGCAGGTAGGACTCAACTTATCCATTCTGTTTTATCTGGTATTCAATTGTATTGGTCTGGCATGTTTATCTTACCTAAAAGTGTCTTAAAACAGGTGGAACAATGTTTAAGCAGATTTCTTTGGAGTGGAACTACAGATAAAGCCCATGGTGCAAAAATTGCTTGGGCGAAAGTTTGTAAACCCAAAAAAGAAGGCGGCCTCGGTTTCAAGGATATTTTCATTACTAATATTGTGCTTAATCTTAAACATTTAGGGAACCTTCTTGATCCTGCTAATAATTCCATATGGAAGCAATGGGTCCACATGTACATGCTCAAAACCAAAAGCATTTGGGAGGTGAAAGCCCCTAGTAAATGCTCTTGGTATTGGCGCAAGCTCCTAAAACTCAGGAATATAGCCAGGCCTTTAATTAGACATAAAATTGGAAATGGCTTACATACATCTCTTTGGCATGACAACTGGCTCCCTTGTGGGCCTTTATTTGAGGTTTATACCTCTAGAATTGCCTATGATGCTGCCATAGCTCCCAATGCTAAAGTGGCAACCATTGTTTCTCATTTAGATTGGAATTGGCCATCTACAATTTCTATTGGCCTTAATGAAGTTCGGACTTCTTTGACCAATTTTTATAAGCCTACTGTCATGCAAGATAAAATTGTTTGGACCACTTCTCCTAATGGAAAGTTTAACTTCTCCAATGTCTGGAACCACCTTAGGCCTTCTACTCCTAATGTTCCATGGCATGATTTTGTCTGGAATTCTGTGTGTACCCCTAGACAGAACTTTATTTTATGGCTTGCCATTCAGAGGAGACTTGCCACCCAGGATAGAATTTGCACTTTTACTCCTGGTCCTTTAGCTTGTGCTTTATGCCTTCAAAATATGGATTCTCATGAGCATCTTTTCTTTGATTGTAATTATTCCAATTTCATTTGGCAGGATTTGATGATGAGGTGTAACTTAGTGTGGAATGGAACCCCTTGGGAGAACACTGTTAATTGGATGATCCAACATTGGAAAGGGAAGACTTCTCATCATTTGATACCCAGAATTTGCTTGGGAGTTACCATCTATGGCCTATGGAAAGAGAGAAATAGAAGAACTTTTCAGAATGCCCCCACTCCTAAAGAGCATTTATTGAAGATTTTTGCCTCACAAATCAATGCTCAAATTAGGATCAAATGGAAGAGGCACAACCAACTCGAAGCCTTACTTAGAAATTGGGATTAATTTTGGTGGTCTTTTTTCTTTGATGTTTTTCTTCTTGGTGTTGGCATGGCTTTCACCTTGTTTTGTTTCTTTAAGTTGATCCTTTCTGGTTCATGTTTTGGTTTCTTGGCCTATTGAGGCATTTTGTGGTTAGTTTGTTTGCTTGTTTTGGGTTTTGTCTTGTCCCATTTTCGTTTGGCCGTTGAGGCTATTTTAGTGGTTTGATTTTCCTCTTGTCCTTATGCGTTGTGCTTTATTGTATATCCTGGGGTATGCCCCTTGTACATGTGTACATCCCCTTTTTTGGAATCTATTTACCGTTTTCCGAAAAAAAAAAAAAAATCATTAATAGCTGCTTGGTTGTCCCCTCTTAGATCCAAACCCTCAGTATCAGCTTGAGCATCCATTAAAACAGAAAATTGGTTCCTTACCTGAGCATCCTTTGTGACAATGACGTTATTAGACTTCTGAATTTGCAACTCCTTAAAACCTGTCGTCAAGGCGACCCCCTCATTCCCAATTGTAGTATTGAGAGAGGTGCTAGAAGCAGCCACATTTTTGCCCTTATCTTTCGTCATCCAAGCATTTGCATCAGAGTGGTTCTTATCAGTAGGAACATACTTAACTGGAGCCTGCATGTTAGGGAGGGAAGCGCAATTGTGTCCGAAACGTTTACATTTCGCACACCTAATTGGATTCCATTGGTATTCAACTGTAAGGTGAATTCTATTAAGATCACCTGTAATAGGGTCTTCGACTTCAATGTCAAAACCTTTACGCAGCTCGTCTTGAGCATTGAACTCAATGCAGATCCTAGCATAAGAAATTCTGCGACAATTGGCTGTCATCCTATCCACATGAAGAGGCCTACCTAAGACACTAGCAATATGACTTAACCCATCTGAGGTCCAATATTCCAAGGGAATGTTGAATATATGGACCCAAATAGGAACTGTGGAGATAGATTCTTTAGACAGGGTCAAGCCAAATTGCCAATTACGTAGAATTATTGGCTGCCCTGCAACATGCCATGGACCACCCTCAAGTATAGAGACACTCTCTTCCTTGCTATTGAACTTGAAAAAGAAGAAACCTGAGTCAGTAGCCAGCATATCACAGAGTCCCATTTTAGACCAATGTTTGGAGGTAGATGATTTAACAAGAGAATAAGGGAGTTTTTTCCCAATAAAATAACCCACAAGAGTATTTTCCCAAGCAAAACTTCCTTCCTTTGCAATGTCCAGAGGCAACTTAAGAGTAGTTCTATCCGTACCTGTTGGTTTTTTGTAGCTAAGTTGGATCCCCGGTTGCACTTGTTTTTTCACAAGGGAAGCCCAATTAGTTACTGGAGAGCCTTGATTTAAGGATGGGGATTCAGATCCCACGTAAGGCATCTGGCCCGCTTGCAGCGCATGTGCTGCTACATTGAATGCACCGTCCACTTGGGTAGTTTGGCGAGTAAGGGGGGGAAAGCCAGCTAGCATAGCAGGCCCTTTAGCATTAATTAATTCATTACCCTCACAAACCTGGCCATCCATTTGATTTAAGCACATGGGTCCAGCAGACAAAGCGCCGGGAAACCCGGACCTAGCAGTGGAGCCAATTTGACTTCTCTTATCATTTTGAATTTCCGAAGGATTAACCAAGCCATTCACGTGGCCATCCTGCGGGGACAAAGCGCCTGAAATTCCGAACATAGGTCCTGCTATAGCATGACTAGTTGATGAATTAGCTGGCCTTAGTAAAATATCAATATTTTTAGGCGCCAAATTGGTTGACAACGCATGGGCGTGGGCAGCACTCGCCGAAGGCAATTGGGCTTTAGACAAAGCGCCGGGATTTAGGGGTACAGCAGGTGTGCCCATGTGCACCTTCATATAGCCGTTAGACTCTACCTTAGGTGGACAGTGGGCCCCATCTGAAGAAAACATATTGGTTGAATCAACAAGTCTGCTTTTAGGATCAAAAAGTGAAATTTTTGTATCTTCAACAGATTTTGAAGAATGAACAAACCCACTTGAGGTTTTTGGACTACCACAACAGACAAGAGGCTCGGATTGGTATCCTAACTTAGGACATAGATCCTTTTGATTAGAAACCATAGCCCCAGCAGAGGGGTTATCAAGAACACCAGCGTTTGGATTTTTAACATGAATAGCTTTCCACATTTTCCTTTCTCCATTCCCATGTTGATCATCACTAGAGCTACCATCAGTACCACAAATGTCGAAGGGTTTAAATTGATGTTTCCTCCAATCATGGCCAGATCTAAACCCCCCTCTTTTCCCTCCAGATTTGTAAGGAGTTCTTCCAATGCTACTCCCACTCCTTGACCCAGAAGGGACAGCACTTAAACCTTGCATATCTTTAAGATTTTCCTTCTCATTCAGCAACTGTTGAATCTGTGCTTGGGCAACCTTGAGATTTTTCCTCAAGTATTCATTTGAATCTTTAAGCAAACTATTATGGTACTCATGATCCGGTTGTTCATCGTCTTCACTAGCAACCACTTCCCCTTCTTCAACATCCAAACGAGCCTTATTTGCAGTGATCTCTTCCCAATCTTCTGGAATCTCAAGAGACTCATCTTCATAAACACTTTCCCTTGGAGCAGATTTAAGCAAATCAGTAACTTTGAAAGTCCCTTTCAAACCAGATGAACTCACCTTGAGATTGTCTTGAGATTGGTTACTGTTCTTCAAACCTATGGACTTTGAAGATGTAACATTTGAGGTAGAATCTTTGCCAGCATTTAACTTATGAACTCCTTCATCATTTAAACCATACACCTCAGTACAAGAGGGGTTTGAAATGATAAAATTTGTGCCAGAAGACTCAACTTTAGACTTCTCATAAACCAAGGAATCAACATGATTCTTAGCTTCAGATTTGGTAGAACTAGTGTCCACATATCTAGCAGAAGAAACAGAAACTGGTTTAGCACTGTTGAGGCCTCTAACAGCCTGATTTCTATTCAAATCAGTAGTAGTTAAGGCTCGAACTGCTTTGTGTTTCTCCATTGAATGAGACTGAATTGAGAAAAAAGGGGAGGGGAAAGAGAGAGATTGAGAGAGAGAGAGAGAACAGATGATGGTGAGGATGAAGAAAGACAAGATTAACCAAATTCTAGAGAGAGGTGGGAGCTTCTCTCTCTAGCCATTCTTCCCATTCTTCCTTCTCTTCTTTTCTTCTCTCTCTCTCTCTCTCTCTCTCTCTCGTGTTTGAATGGGGTCTAATAAGAAGAAACGCAATCAAGGAGATGGTCTAAGTCCTGCTAAGATCAATAAATCAGCACCTCTGAACTGCTCTGATGATTCATTTATAAAAAGGGCAGTTAATCCTGTTAGTAAATCAAAGATTGCTGAGTCTCCTTCGCCTAAGGATAAGCAGGCTTTTTCTATTAGCTCTGGAAGTTCAAATTGGATGCTCATTCTATTATACCCTCTGATTTGGCTAGTAAATATATCTTCAAGGGTGATGGTTCTGTTCAACTAAGAGATGGACCTGCAACAGGTGAATCCCAACTTGGTGGTATGGTACATGTGCTTAATGTTGCTAAAACAACCTCTTCTGTTGATACCAAAGAACCTGTTTCTCCTATCTTGCCTAATGTGAATGGTTACTCTGATGAGGACCTTGAGCTTGATGAAGAGGGGAAAGTCCAAGAGGATATTGAGGGAAGAAGGTTTGCCAAAGAAATCACTTTCAAATCACTCCAAGATTCGAATGAAATTCTTAAAAGGAAGAAACTAGCTACTAGTCTTTCTAAGAATGGTGTGAGTGAAGAAGAGAATCATGTTTTCGTCATCTCAAACCCATCTCGATCTGAAATGGTTGGGTTGACCAATGATGATATCATTGTGCTATCAAAAGAAAATGACATTCATGTGAAGAACCTTACAGATGAGTCAAGGGCTACGGCAGCGGATGAAGAGATGGACTATCTGGGTTCCCTAAGGCGAATAGCTGAGTTGGAAAGCGAAATCTCGAAGCTTAAGTTAAAATCCAATGGTACTAATTCTGGTGTTGAACAGTCTCGCAACATGGATGTTTCATCTTGGAAAATTGATAAGAACTTTGGTTTTAATCCACCAGATGCCACAGACTCTGATTCCAAAGTGTTTGTAGAGAGTGTGTTACACGCACCAAACCCAATTGCTACTACAAACGGTCACATTTTGCTCTCACCGAAACTGTCCTTCACCGAAGGGAGTCACACGGCTGGTACAGCCTTTTCTGGAATTTCAGGCGCCTTGTCCCCCCCATTGTGCGGTATTGACCAGCCTATTGCTTCTCTTAATGATTTAATTAAAACCAACGGTCCTATTGGGTCTTCCAATGTGCCGAATAAGGCTATGTTGAGCCACGTGGGTCCGGTCCTTAGCCCCTTAAATTCAGGCGCCTTAATGGACCATCACATGGGCAGTCAACTTTCTTCCCCAAATTCCGGTTGTGTGTCTCCCACTAATCCACCTAAAATCCAAACTTCATCTACCTCTATTAGAGAGGGTGAGCTGCACATGGGGGGTCTAGGGAAATTCCCCTTACCCTTAATATCCGTCGGCTTGCCTAGTGCGCCCCCTATTACCTCTCCTGCCCCTCCAGCTTTACATGAATTACCCCACAAGCAGCTTGTTGCTAATGTTAGCCAGTCCACTCACTCACAGCCCATTGGTAAAATATCCCACCCTCTGGCTTTTCTTAATGCCCCTAACCAGCACTTGGATAGCCACTCTATTTCCGCAAATTCTAGAACACTGTCTGCTGCTATTTCTCCTCCCCAGAAATTAGATAACCTATTGGGTGAACCCACCCCATTACCATCTATCATCTCAACCCAACCTAATGATCCTACTAGCAATTTGGTTGGCTCTAACCAAACCAAATCTTGGGCATCTCTGGTCACTCAGAAGAGTTCTCTGGGTTTCAAGCTAAACTACATCAAGCCTCAATAAGGAACTAAAAGACATCATTTGAATATTCCTAAGGAAGTCTTCATTGAGGGCAGCCATGCTTGGCAGAATACCCTGGTGGGCTATTTCATTGGTAAGAAAATCCCATTTTCGTATGTTAAAAATGCTACCAGTAGGCTTTGGGGAAAGAAAGGTATGAATGATATGGTGGCTACTGATTCAGGGTTTTATTTTTTTAAATTCAACAATGAAGAGGATAGTCTGGCTATCCTAGAAGATGGCCCATGGCATGTGAGTGGTCAACCTATCATTTTAAGGAAGTGGCAATCTGGGCTTACACTCTCCAGGGAATCTATATCCACAATCCCAGTGTGGGTGCACATCCAATTATACCCCTTGAACTATGGAACCCTCAGGGATTAAGCCACATAGCTAGTGCTATTGGGAAGCCCCTGCATGTTGCCAAGGTCACTACTGATGGAAGGAGAATTTCATATGCTCGAATCTGCATAGAGCTGAATGCAAAACAAGAGTTACTTAAAGAATTGGTGATAGATTTTGAGGATCCCATTACTGGAGAAATTGAGCCTATTTACCTCCCAGTTGAGTACCAGTGGACTCCCATCCGCTGTGCTAAATGTCAGAGATTTGGACATGACTGTGCTAAACTTCCCAAGGCTAAAACTCCTGTCCAGCAGGGTCCTTCTATTACTCAGACTAGTCTTGAAGGGAATTGGAAGACAAAGGATAAAGGGAAGTTCATTCAAGGAGATGTCAATAATATCACCCCAATATCTTCAAAAGTTGATGAGTCTACTTCAGGCCCTTTTATTGAGGCCAAATCTGGTCCCAAATGTGCTACTCCCCATAATTCCTCTTGCACAATAGAAACCATGCCTTTGAATTTGAAATGCAACATGTTCTCATCCTTAGCCGAGCAGACCACAATAGAAGATGTTCCTAGAAGCCTACCAGTTTCAATGGAGGTAAGGGATAAATCTCAAGTCCTAGTTCCCACCGGTAGTGATTCCAATGCTGTTAACATCCAACCTGATGAGAAGTTTTCCAGTGGGGCCTTAATTTCTGAGGTGTCCCAGTTACCATATCAACAATCCCTCTCAAATGAGGGTACTCACCATAGTTTCAGCCCTGATAGCATGCTCAGCACCCCCAATGTGGCTCAAGGCACAGTTGGTACCAGCAGTTCTGTAACTTCAGCAGATACCCATACAAATTTGGATCCTGAAGTTGAGGAGGGCCAGATTATTGAACTTTCAGAAGCAGGGGATTCACAAAACGAGGATAGGGATAGTAGCATACCTAAGCCAGTGATTCCGAAGGAGGAAATTATTCAGAATTCCTTGCCAGCCACACACCTACCCCACTCTACTGGCTCAGGTACAACAATTCAAAAGAAGAACCACCATTCTGGTTCTTCAGGTAAGAAGAGGCATTCCCAACATCGGTCTCAATGATTATTAGTTGTTGGAATATAAGGGGTCTCAACCAACCCTCTAAACAAACTGAGGTTGCGAAGTTTATTTTTGAAAATAATATTGATGTGATTGGCCTTACTGAAGCTAAAGTTAGGCAGATCAATGAAAATAGTGTTAAATTTAATACTTTCAGAAATTGGAGTTTTGTCACCAATAGCACCCCAGATTCTGTTGGGAGAATCTGGGTTGGTTGGAACCCTGATAAAATCAACCTGTGTGTTAAAAGAGTTTCTTCCCAGCTTATCCATGTTAGTATTGAGAATGATGACCTGAGCGTCTATATTGAGGCTTCTTTTGTTTATGGTTTTAATACTGGGCCAGAAAGGTTGGGGCTTTGGACTGAGATGCAATCTATCTCCACTTGTGCCCCTAATATTAACCAAATCTTTCTTAGGGACTTTAATGTTGTGCTCCACCCTTCTGAAATATATGAGACTAATCATGGTTTAAATGCAGAAATTCTTGAATTCAAAACTGCTGTCAATAATATATGCTTAACAGATCTTCGTTATATCGGTGAGCTTTTTACCTGGAGCAATAGGAGATATGGCAGGCCTGATTACACGCAGAGAAAACTTGATAGAGCTTTAGTCAATCAAACTTGGATGGACAACTTAACTGACTCTTTTGTCCATTTCCAGGAACAAGGTATCTCTGACCACTCTCCTATAGTTGCCTATATTGATAAAATTGTTCGTAGGAAAGGTAGAATGTTTAAATTTTATAATTTTTGGACTCAACTTGATACTTATTCTGATGTTGTCTCTAATGCTTGGAACTCCAATGTTAATGGGACCGCTCAATATCAGGTGTGCCAAAAACTTAGGTTGTTAAAACATGATCTAAAAAGTTTCAGTAAGAACATGGTTGGCAAGGAGAAAACGAATACAGATATAGCTAGGGCTGAGTTGAAAAGTGTTCAATATGAACTCCTCCATTGGCCCCAGGATCTTTCTCTTGTTTTCAAACAAAAACTTTGCATGAAAAATTTCTTGGACTCTATTTGGATTGAAGAGGAAACTCTTAAACAAAAGTCTAGAATGCAATGGCTTGAGACAGGGGACAAAAACTCTAGATATTTTTTTCAACATATTAAAGCTAGACGTAACAGGAAAAGGATTTGTAAGTTGGAAAAACCTGACGGCAGTTTTACTTCAAATTTGGATGATACAAAAAATGAAGCTGTTAGGCATTTTCAAAGTTTACTTGGTACGAGTGCTTTAAACCATTACCCTGGGAGCGTGGCCTTAAGGACCTTTATACACAAAAAAATCCCTGAGGAATTTTTGGTTGAGCTTGACAGAATCCCCTCTGTGGATGAAATCAAGTCTACTTTCTTTCAGATGCATGATAATAAGGCCCCTGGCCCTGACGGTTTTAATGCACATTTCTTTAAAAAGTCTTGGACTACTGTTGGTCCCTCCATCATTGCTTCTATCAGTGAATTTTTCCAAACTAGTAATATGCTAAGGGAGTCTAATTCTACTATTATATCTCTGATACCTAAAGTCCCTAATCCTTCTAAGATGGGGGACTTTAGACCTATCTCCTGTTGCAATACTGTTTATAAATGCATATCTAAAATCATTGCGAAGAGACTCCAAGTTATCCTCCCATCCATCATAGATCAAGCTCAGTCAGCCTTTGTCAAAGGTAGGAAAATCAGTGATAATGTCTTACTTGTCCAAGATCTGTTGAGGGACTACCATAAAGAGGGTGGCAAACCTAGAGCCGCTGCTAAGGTCGACCTCATGAAGGCCTATGATAGTGTTAGCTGGACCTTTTTGTTTGATTTACTTGAAACCCCTGGCTTCCCCCCTAATATAAAAAAATGGATAAGAGCCTGTATTACTACCCCTAGATACTCCATCAATTTCAATGGTGAATCTCTGGGTTATTTCGATGGTGCCAAAGGTTAGGCAAGGAGACCCCATTTCCCCTTACATTTTTGTTATCATTATGGATGCATTAAGCCAACTTCTCCAACATAATATTCAGCATAATAGGTTCTCCTTCCATTGGAAATGTGATAAATTGAAGATCTCCCATCTTTGCTTTGCTGATGACTTGCTTATTTTGTTTAATGGTGATGTGGACTCTACCAAAATTGTTAGGAAAACTCTTGACCAGTTTTATGAATTTTCTGGGCTCCAAGCCAATAATTCAAAAAGCTGTGTGTTCTTCTCTGGGATTGAGGAAAATTTGGAGAATAATATGTTGACGGCACTCCAATTTACCAAAGGATCTCTTCCTTTAAGGTATCTTGGAGTACCCCTTATCACTACCAAACTCAAGAAACATCATTGTGAAAATCTTTTTACTAATATTTGTTCTAGAGTGGACTCTTGGAAGTCAAGGTTTCTTTCCTATGCAGGTAGGGCTCAACTAATTCAATCTGTTTTGACAGGTATCCAACATTACTGGTCTGGAATGTTTGTTCTTCCTAAATGTGTTCTTAAACAGGTGGATCAAGCGCTTATGAGATTCCTTTGGAATGGCAACACTGAGAAAGGAACTGGAGCTAAGATTGCTTGGACTAATGTTTGTAAACCTAAAAAAGAAGGAGGCCTTGGTTTCAAGAATATATTTTTAACAAACACCATCTTAAACCTAAAACATATAGGATGTTTGCTGGATCCGAGTAATAAATCCTTGTGGAAAGAATGGGTTCATATGTACATGATTAAAAATAAAAGTTTTTGGGATATTAGACCCCCTGGACAATGTTCTTGGTATTGGAGGAAGTTGCTGAAACTTAGGGAGGTTGTTAGACCCTTATTAATACACAGAATTGGTAATGGAGAACATACCTCTCTTTGGTTTGACAACTGGCTTCCATTTGGTCCTATTTTTGAGAAATATACTAGAAGAATTGCTTATGACACCGCCATTGATGTCAATGCTAAAGTGGCAACCATAATAAGAGGTAATGATTGGAGTTGACCTGCTTTTAACTCCATTGAGATTAATGAGGTTAGAGTAGTCCTTTCCAATATGTATAAGCCCTCTGGCTTCATGGATAGAATTGCTTGGACTACTACTTCCAATGGGAATTTTAACTTTACTAGTGTGTGGAATCAACTTCGAGATACTAACCCTATGGTTCCTTGGTATAATGTTGTGTGGTTTTCAGGATGTAGTCCCAGACAATCTGTTGTTCTTTGGTTGGCCGTGCAGCATAGACTCTCTACTCATGACAGGATCTCCCACTTTACTCTTGGGCCTCTTGCATGTGTTTTTTGTCACAATCATTTGGAAACTCATAATCACCTCTTCTTTGAGTGTTTATATTCCTCTTTTGTTTGGCAGGATCTGATGCTCAGAAGTGGTTTTGTTTGGAATGGCACGCAGTGGGATATCTCTGTCCTGTGGATGGCTCAATATTGGAAAGGGAAGAAACCTCATAAAGCTATACCTAAGATATGCCTTGGAGTTGCTGTTTATGGCTTGTGGCAAGAAAGGAACTCCAGATCTTTCAAGAATAAATTTAATCCTAAAGAGCATCTTTTGAAGACGTTAGTTTCTCAAGTTAATGCCCAAATTAGACTTAGATGGAAGCAACATGCCCAACTTGATGCTATTCTTAGTCATTGGACTTAATGTTGTGTGTTGCCTTTGTCCTCTTTTGTTTCTTCTTGAAGATTTGTCCTGGGTGGTTCCCTGATTGTATTTTTATTTAGAGACATTTTTTCATTTCTTTGTTATGTGTAGTGGTTTCCTTTGCCACTAGTCCTCCTCCTCGCGCTCATTGTATATCCTGGGGTATGCCCCTTGTACTTTTGTACAGTTTTTTTTGGATTTATTTACCCATTTCCGAAGAAGAAAAAAAAAAGGAAGCCCTTCAAAGTATCCACAGTAATAAAGCGCCGGGTCCTGATGGTTATAATGCTCATTTTTTTAAGAAGACCTGGACAACTACCGGATCTTTAGTTACTAAGGCTATCAAAGAATTCTTTACTTCTGGCCAAATGTTAACTGAGTCAAATGCTACCCTTATTGCGCTTATCCCCAAGATCCCCAATCCATCTAAGATGAGTGACTTTAGGCCTATCTCGTGTTGTAACACAGTCTATAAATGCATTTCAAAAATTATATCCGAGAGACTTCAAAAAGTTTTACCTACTCTTATTGATAAGGCCCAATCTGCTTTTATCAAAGGTAGAAAGATCAGTGACAATGTTCTGCTTGCCCAGGATCTTATGAGGGACTATCATAAGCCGTCTGGGCATCCTAGAGCTGCGGCAAAGGTCGACCTTATGAAAGCTTATGATAGTGTGAGTTGGGAGTTTTTGCTTGATCTCCTTGATGTCCTTGGTTTTCCGCCTAGGATGCTAGGGTGGATTAGAGCTTGTATAACTAGTCCTAAGTACTCTATTAATTTTAATGGGGAATCTATAGGGTACTTTGAGGGTGCGAAAGGACTTAGACAAGGTAATCCTATGTCACCTTACCTTTTTGTTCTTGTCATGGATACACTTAGCCAATTGATTCAACAAAACATCCAAAGATCTTCTAACTTTAAATACCATTGGAGGTGTGATAAACTTAAAATATCGCACCTTTGTTTTGCCGATGACCTTCTTTTATTTTTCAATGGGGATGTACACTCTGCGTCAGTTATGAAGAATTCCTTGGATCAATTTTATAACCTGACTGGCATGCAGGCTAATGCTAACAAAAGTTGTCTGTTTCTTACAGGAATGGAGGGGAGCACTTCCAATGCTATTAGTCGTAGTCTCCCGTTTACCCTTGGTTCCCTCCCAATGAAGTACCTTGGTGTTCCTTTGATCACCACTAGGCTCAAGAAGGGAGACTGTGATGATCTCATCCAGAAAATCACCTCAAGAATCACTTCTTGGACCTCTAAATTCCTTTCTTATGTTGGCAGACTCCAACTTATTCAATCAATTCTTGCAGGGGTTCAAAATTATTGGGCTGCCATGTTCATTCTTCCCAAAAGTGTCCTTAAGCATATTGATAGATTAATGTGTAGATTCCTTTGGACCGGAGGAACTGAAAAAGCCCATGGGGCTAAAGTTGCTTGGGACTTAGTTTGTAGGCCTAGGAAGGAAGGGGGTCTTGGCCTGAAAAACTTAACTCAATTGAATTCTATTTTAAATCTCAAACATATCTGGGCCATATTTTTTTTTTTTTCGGAAAATATCTGGGCCATATTTACTTCTAAAAATAAATCACTTTGGGTGGATTGGATACATACTTACATGTTGAAAAGGAAAAGTTTTTGGGAAGCCAAGACCCCTTCCCAATGCTCTTGGTATTGGCGAAAGCTCCTTAAACTTAGGCCTATGGCTAGACCAATGATTAGGCATAAAATTGGTAATGGGTGTGGTACTTTTCTCTGGTATGATAATTGGCATCCTATGGGTCCTATTTGGACAGAGTCGGAATGCGTGTCCAATATGATGCCGCCATCCCCCTAACTGCCAAAGTCTCTAAGGTTATTGATGGAAGTGAATGGAATTGGCCCCGTACAAACACTATTGAATTAATGGAACTTAGAGGCCAACTGCATTCTTTACCTCTCCCTAATACTTCTAATGATGTGGTCCAATGGTTACCATCACCAAATAATGTGTTCTCTTCCACCTACACTTGGGATCATGTTCGTACTCATTATCCCAAAGTCCATTGGTATGGCCTTACTAAGTTCCCGGGTCATATCCCTCGCCATAGTTTTATCATGTGGTTGGCTATTCTTCGTAGATTATCCACACATGATAGAATTTATACATACACACCAGGACCTCTTGCTTGTGTTTTTTGTCACAAAAATTTGGAATCTCATGACCATTTATTCTTTAATTGCTAGATGGAATTAGGGTTCCCCCATCAATGATACTTGGTTAGGAAGGGTCTTTTCTTTGGTTGCAGGCCTTGGAAGTTGCCCTCCCTATATTGCACCATCTGGATGCTTCTTGCGCTTGTTGTATATCCTGGGGTATGCCCCTTGTATTTTGTATAGTGCCGTTTGGCTTTTTTATTCATTCGCCTTGGTTTGGTTGTGTATCACATTTGGAAAGAAAGAAATGCACGGAGTTTTAAATTTGAAGGGAAGACTAAGGAAAGAGTTTTACAAGACATTTGCCTTCAGGTTTCCTTACAGATACAAGCTATATGGAAGAACAACCCCCATCTCCCTCAGTACATTGAAAGATGGACCATTACCCCATAAGGGGGACACTGCCTTGGCCTTGTTTTTGTCTTGATGAAGTTGGCTTGATGTAATTCGTGCTCTTTTGCCTTTGTTGGTTTGGTTGGTGCTCGATTTGTTAGGATGGGTTATTCTCTGGTTTTGTTGTAGATAATTCCCCATCCTTTGTTGCATTGTTTGGATGCATTTGTTTTGTGCTCATTGTTTATCCTGGGGTATGCCCCTTGTACTTTGTACAGTGCCGCTTGGCTTTTTTCGTTTAAATTAACCTTTTTTCCGAAAAAAAAGGGACCAGATACGTTTTAAGTTCAAGGTTTTATTGAGTTGGACAAGATTTTTAAACCCCAATCCCCCTTCCTTTTTTGGGTGGCAAACAAGGTCCCAAGCAACTTTGGCCCCCTGAGCTTTCTCTATGCCACCAAACCAAAGATATCTCCGCAACAACTTTTCTACCTCTTTTAAAATACTTTTTGGAAGGATAAACATACCAGACCAATACGTTTTCCGAAAAAAAAACATACCAGACCAATAGTTTTGAATACCTGTAAGAACAGAATGAATTAATTGAATTCAGTCGGCATAAGAAAGATTTTTAGAGGTCCAAGATGTTATTCTAGAACTAATTTTATTGACAAGGTCCTGGCAATCTCCCTTCTTAAGTCTAGAAGTTATCAGAGGAACTCCTAGATACTTAAGAGGAAGGAATCCAATATTAAATTGGAATATATGGCCTATGGAATTAACTACAGAATCTTCTATGCCAGAAATAAATAAACAACTCTTACTAGTATTAGCAAGTAAGCCAGTAAGATCATAGAATTGAGTAAGTGTTTTTCATAAGTTGAGCAGAGTCTTTATCCCCATGAAACAGTAAAAGTAAGTCATCAGCAAAGCAAAGATGGGATATATTCAGTTTATCACATTTCCAATGATATTTAAATTGGTTTGAGTCATTAATATTGTGTTGTATCAATTGGTTTAAAGTATCCATCACGAGAACAAAGAGGTAGGGGGATAAAGGATCACCTTGTCTAAGACCTTTAGCTCCTTTAAAATAGCCTATGGACTCCCCATTAAAATTGATGGAGTACTTCGGGTTAGTAACACACTTTTTAATCCAGAGTTGCATTTTGGGTGGAAAACCTAAAATGTCGATTAAATCCAAAAGAAACTCCCAACTTACACTATCATAGGCTTTCATAAGGTCAACCTTAGCAGCAGCATGGGGTTGACTTGAAGGCTTATGATAATCCCTCATGAGGTCCTGAGCTAACAGAATATTATCACTTATTTTTCGGCCCTTGATAAAGGCAGATTGGGCATTGTCCACAAGATTAGGGAGGATAAGTTGGATTCTTTTTGCAATGATTTTAGATATACATTTATATATGGTATTGCAACAAGAGATAGGTCGAAAGTCACTCATTTTAGAGGGGTTGGGAATTTTGGGGATAAGGGCAATAGTCGTAGCATTAGACTCTCCCAAAAGTTCCCCTTGAATAAAAATTCTTTAATAGCATGAGTAACAAGAGCACCAGTGGTATTCCAAGTTTCTTTAAAAAAGTGTGCATCATAACCATCAGGACCAGGGGCTTTGTTACTATGAAGGCTAAACATGGCTTCTTTGATCTCAATGTCACTAGGAATATTATCCATACTAGAAAAAGCTTCAATGGGGACCCGTTTATGGATAATATTCCTTAACACATTATACCCAGGATAGTTATTAGTTGAAGGGGTACCAAGCATAGTTTTAAAATAGCTAATAGCTTCTTGTTGGGCTTCTAAATCATTAGTAGTCTGTTCCCCATTAGGCAAAAGAAGCGACACTATCCGTTTTCTATTCCTACGATTTTCGATGGATTGGTGGAAGAAAGTGGTGTTCTTATCCCCTGCTTTAAGCCATTGGACTCTAGATTTTTGCCTCATCACCTCCTCTTCTACACGTACAGCTTCTAAGAAGATTCCCATGAGGTGACGTTCTTGAGCTTTGAGGGTTAAGTCATGTGGGTGTTCATCTAATGATCTTTGACATTGCATAAGATTTTCTCTAGATTCGTCAACATGTAACTTTTCCTTACCTATAGAATCTTTAGAAAATTTTTTAAGTTCAATCTTAAGATTCTTCAGTTTCTTACATAGCTGGAATTGGTAATTACCTTCAACATTGTTGGCCCAAGAATTTTTCACCAAGTCGTCAAATTTTTCCAAAGATGTCCAATAGTTATAGAATTAAAAGGAGTGGCCTCTCTTTCTACTAGGATTATCCATTTCAACAAGAATTGGAGAATGATCAGAAATACCAGGGGGGAGGAATTGAGCATAGGCTGAGGGAAATTTGTCAAGCCAATCTTGATTGACGAGAGCTCTATCCAACTTTTCCTTATATTTGCTAGTACTCCAAGTGAAGTAAATTCCTATGAATCGAAGATCTACAAGGCAAGAGGCATTCACACACGCATTAAATTCCTCAGCTCCTTGGTCTTTCCCAGGGTTACCCCCAAATTTTTCGCTAGGGTTAAGAACCGCATTGAAGTCACCAAGAGTAATCCAGGGAGTGTGACCAAGAGAGACTGGGATGGACTTGATGTCAGCCCATAGACTTCTCCTTTCTTGAATGGTATTAAAACCATAGACAAAAGAGGCTTCAAATGAAATAGACAGATTAATATCCTGGATAGAAACATGAATGAGTTGCCTAGTATTTTTTAAAACAGTTAAAAGCACTTTGTTAGGATTCCATCCAACCCAAATCCTATCCACCGAATTAGGTTGGCTATTAGTGACAAAGTTCCAACTGGGAAGTATTCTTTTTTTGAATACTATCTTGGTTGGGAATTCTGACTTTGGATTCAGTGATCCCCAAAACATCAATATGATTAGAAATAACAAATTTGGAATTTTCCATTTGTTTAGTAATTAGATTAAGACCCCTAATATTCTAGCATCCAATAATCATTAAGTACGTCTAAAGGGGTGTCGTCTTTTACTAGAAGAGCTGCTTTTCTTGTTCTTCTTTCCTTGTTTAGCATTCTTATAAAGGTATTGAGAATTAGAGGAGGGAGAGAGAGAGACCTGTAGAGGAGTAGTGGAGATTTCCGAATCGGCATCTGTAAGGTGGTCTGTACTCTCTTCTACTGCTACCGCAGGTGTTAATTTCCCAATGTTGGCCAATGAAGGACCATGATGATCCTCTCCTTCATTACCTTGGCCATCCAAAGTAGGCTGTATAGGAATCTCAGCAATTTCAGCATCTTTACTCTCCTTTTCTAAAACAGAGAACATATTATCCTTGGGAATGCCCTGCTGGTTAATAAGAACAGTAGGATAATTAAAAGTTTCATCTCTGTTAGATTTCCCTACTTCCTTGGTGGTATGGGAAGATTCAACCTCCATATTGGAGATAAGTATCAGATCTTCAGTTTGTGGAATATGGGAAGAGTTGGATCGATCAGCAGTATGAACTTCAACTACCACATTCTTGCCTTTATCTTTCTTCATCCAGACTCCTTCCTCCTGGTCCTGCTGAGTAATGGGTAGCTACCTTGGAACTGAATGAGCTTGCTTTTGGCCTAACTTTGATCTTTGTATTTTATTACAGTCATGGCCAAATTTTTTAAATTTCACACATCGTATAGGGCTCCATTGGTACTCAACTTTAATATTAATCAACTCAAGCTCTCCACTAATGGGGTTTTCAACTTCAAGATCAAAATCCTTAACCAGCTCAAATTTTGCATCAACTTCAACACAGATTCTGGCATAAGAGATTCTTCGACAAGAAGCAGTCATTGCATGAACATGGAGAGGTTTCCCAACAGCACTTGCAATGTAACTAAAGCCCTCACTATTCCAATATTCAAGCAGAATGTTGTAGATGTTGACCCAGATGGGGATTGTGGTTTGAGCTTTTTTTGTTAGTTCCATCCCTTGTTGCCAATTTCTGAGGGTTAAGGGTTGACCAACAACATGCTAAGGTGGCCCCTCTAGAATAGCATCACTTTCCTGCTTGGAGTTAAATCTGAAGAAGAAATAGCCAGAATCCGTGGCTAACATGTCGTGCAGGCCCAGCTTGCCCCAGAGTCTAGCAGAAACAGTCTTTACCAGGGAATAGGGTAGCCGTTTGCCAATGAAGTATCCAACCAACGTATTTTCCCAAGCCTTACTACCTTCATTGGCTATGTCCCTAGGGATATTGACTTTAATTCAATCTATATCCCTATTGGGTTTGTAATAGTTCAATTTTAGACCGGTAGCAATTTTGGGTTGTAAGATGGTAGCCCAATTGGTAGCCTGTGTGTGAGTAGAATTGATAGGTTTTGGAGTACAGTCAACTTTAGGGTTCGAAGATGGGCCAGTGTCTTTAGGGGTAGAGTTGGAATAAACACTACCTAAAGTGGGAAAATTCATGGCTATATGGTTACACTGACTTAGCTCAGATAAGAAACCGCGAGAGTGAGCCGGGCTAGGTTCAGAGTGGGCAGCCATGTGGTTTGTTGGACAAGAAGGAACAAGAGCGGGTTCACCTTGAGTTGCCACATGCACTATAACTGGTTGAATGCTTGTGCCACCATTGGATTTAGGGTTTATCAAAGAGACCCCAGATAGCTTGCGTTATTCAGTGGAAAAGTTTGGTTTACCCATGTACACCGGGACTATTTTTTGTGAGTTAAGAGTTGTACTCACCTGACTATTAGTGCTAGAGTCCACCTGCCCACGTAAAGAAGGTTTATCATTGATAATGTGGCCTACACATGTAGCCACATGGCTCTTGCTATTATCTAGTGGGCTTTGTATGGGTATATTGCTCAACTTAAGAATATCCGGTGATGATGCTGCCATGTGGAAAGCATTACCCTTCTTTATTATAACATGCGTTGGATAATTGGATTCATGCAGAGACAAGGATCCGGGTTTTTTTTTGTTTTTTTTCAGAAAATGGTAAATATATTCCAAAAAAGATGTACAAAAAGTTATGGTGGAGGTAGAGTTCAACATTTAGCTCCCTCTAATGTTTCAAACCCTCTTGTTGATCCAGCCATAGAGACCAGCACGCTTTCCAAAGAGTTTGCGT
>CM066993.1:22232500-22235000 GCA_033977485.1 Hydrangea macrophylla
CAATCTGATTTTAGCTTTTCTGGGTAAACATGTCAATTTTGTTGTTGGGTCTCAATACAAGTTATTGAGGTTCGCATCACCTCTGTGATTGACTTAGGTGTGGGCCACTCTTTGATAGCCTTTACCTTTTCCTCATCTACCCCAATTCCCTTCGCACTAACAACAAAACCAAGAAACACAACTTTGTCCAAGCAAAAGGAACATTTCATCAAATTGGCATATAATTTCTCTTTTCTCAAAACATCAAGCACACAATGCAAATGTTCAATATGATCATCTAAGCTCTTGCTATACACCAATATATCATCAAAGTATACCATAACAAATTTGCCTATGAACTCACGCAAAGTATGGTTCGTTAACCTCATGAATGTACTTGGTGCATTAGTTAAGCCAAAAGGCATTACCAACCACTCATACAATCCATATTTGGTTTTAAAAGTTGTTTTCCATTCATCACCTTTAAAGGCTTCGCTACATCTAAAGAACAGCTGCTGCAAACTTTAATTTCTCAAATCACCTTGCAAATAAGAGCTCGATGGAAACATCACCCCTTCCTTGATCTCTATGCTAGAAACTGGAGTTAATTAGAGATTTGGTTTTTTGGTTTTTTGTATCTCAGTTTTTTGTACTGATTGTCTTGTATTTGGTTTTCCTTCTGAGTTGGATTCTGATCTAGATTTGTAAGGCTATCCAGTCTCTGGCTCTGGCCTCCTTTTGTGGTGTTTGGCTGCAGCCCTCTTGTTTGCATTTTTGTTCTTTCCTGGGGTATGCCCTTTGTATATATTTTTTTTTTTTTTCGGAAAACTGGTTAATTAATCCAAAAATGGTGTACAGAAGTACAAGGGGCATACCCCAGGATATACAATGAGTGCTAAAAAATGTGGAAAGAAAGAAACCACCAGCAACAAGCAGATGGGATGAAACAATATCACATTGTGAATACAGCTGATACTTTGACATCCCATGAGTACAACATCATGAGCCAAAATTTAGTCACAAAAAAAGAGCTTAATCTCTCAAGGCACCCAAAACATTAACAAAAGCAATCACAATCACAATCAAATTGTAAATCGCAAAACCATGCAAAAGGGGGGCATCAGGTCCATCTAGATAAGTAATCTGGGAGCTTCGGGTCCCTGCTCCACTTAATCTGCATTTGCTCGAAGATGCTCCTAACAATGTCATTAGTGATCCAATCTCGAGACTTACTTTGTTGTTTGAAAATACGAGCATTTCGTTCCCTCCAAATGGCATAGACCATGGTTCCCAAGCACATCCGGGGCATAATATGTTGAGGTTGTTTAGACTTCCATTTGTTTGCAGCCCAAGATATGATGGAATTCCAGTCAAGAGGGCACCCACTCATATTGAATTTGCACATGATAACCTGCCAAACATGAGAAGAGAAAGAGCAAGTAAAAAATAGGTGATCATGAGATTCAATATCTTTGTTGCATAACACACAAGCTAGAGGGCCCGGTGTGAATGACCAAATCCTATCCTGAGTGGACAATTTATTGTGAACCGCAAGCCAAACAATGAAACTGTGCCTAGGAATGCTCCCAGGAAACCAAACAATGTGTGCCCAGGGCACCTTAGGGTGAGCCTCTCTCAAAAAGTTCCAGGTATGGGAAGTGACAAAGGAGCCATTAGGTGAGGGTCTCCAAATCACAACATCATTTGCATTTGAAGGCTTGGGAGTTGAGTTAGTTGCTCTTTTTATTTCCATCAGCTCCCATGAAGACGTATTCGGCCACCTCCATTCATCCCTGTTAATAATGGACTGAACTTTAGAGTTAGTAGGGATAGCGGTATCATAAATAACCCTTTGCCCATATCTAGCAAATATAGACCCAAAAGGAAGCCACGGATCATGCCATAGAAAGATTTCCAATTTTATACTGAATTAAAGAAATAGCAATGGTTCTAAGTTTCAAAAGTTTCCGCCAATACCAAGAGCATTGGGAAGGAGGTTTAACATACCAAAAACTATGACCCTTAAGCATATAACATTGAATCCATAATTTCCAATTAGATTTATTGGAAGTGGAAAGAAGATTCCAAATATGTTTCAGGTTAAGAACAGAGTTCATTTCCACCAAAGGTTTTATTCCCAATCCACCTTCCTTCTTAGGTAAACAAACGATATCCCAAGAGATTTTTGAACCAGAGGATTTCTCAATGCCACCTGACCACAAAAATCTTCTCAGAAGACGTTCAACTTCTTTTAGAAGTCCTTTTGGTAGAATAAACATGCCAGCCCAGTAATTGTGAATACCCATAATAACCGAATTAATCAATTGGGTCCTACCTGCAAAGGATAAAAATTTAGAGGTCCAAGATTGTATTCGATTAGTTATTCTTTTAAGCAGCTCATTACAATCACACCTTCTCATTCTAGTAGTAATCAGAGGGACGCCCAGGTATTTAAGAGGAAGTGTCCCCAAAGAAAATTGGAAAGTATCTCGAATTTCCTCAACCACATCATCTCTGATTC
>CM066993.1:22240000-22390000 GCA_033977485.1 Hydrangea macrophylla
TGAGACCCAACAACAAAATTGACATGTTTACCCAGAAAAGCTAAAATCATATTGTTGTGATAGTGAACCCGTGACCCAACGACTATAAAGAGACGCAAACCACGGGTATTCCAAAGATTAGTGAAGACGCCACAATCAGATGCGGAAGGCTGATTGATAAGTCATGGTGTGTGAAGACGCCACAATCAGATGCGAAAGGCTGATTGATAAGTCAAAAATTGTGTTCTGTGAAGAACAAGGGGGAGGAGCAAAGCTCAACTTCAGAATTGTGTTTAATCCATTATATAAATCTGCCCATACAAAAGAGTATATATAGGATTGGAACAACCCTCCAACCATAGGGATAAATGCAAGTTGTTGGAACAACCCTCCAACCATAGGAAATAAATGCAAGTAGTTGGAACATCCTCCCAACCATAGGAAATAAAGCTACCACGTTTTTTCACATAGACTTATACAAAAAAATAGTTTAACTCATTAAAAACACATAGAAACATGAACAAACTCCCAACTACCAACTATAAAACATAAATAGCCATATCTTGGAAGTTATATTTAGCCCATTATTCTTCCACATGCATAAATATGATTAGGAAATATAATCAGCCCTATCTTCTTCAAATTTATGCCCAATTAATAAGATCAACCCAAAAAAATGCCACCTTGATCTTCTTGGATTCTCCATTTATAATCCTATGGTTGGGAGGATGTTCCAACTACTTGCATTTATTTCCTATGGTTGGAGGGTTGTTCCAACAACTTGCATTTATCCCTATGGTTGGAGGGTTGTTCCAATCCTATATATACTCTTTTGTATGGGCAGATTTATCTAATGGATTAAACACAATTCTGAAGTTGAGCTTTGCTCCTCTTCCTTGTTCTTCACAGAACACAATTTTTGACTTATCAATCAACCTTTCGCATCTGATTGTGGCGTCTTCACACACCATGACTTATCAATCAGCCTTCCGCATCTGATTGTTGCGTCTTCACTAATCTTTGGAATACCCGTGGTTTGCGTCTCTTTATAGGCGTTGGGTCTCGGGTTCACTATCACAACAATATGATTTTAGCTTTTCTGGGGAAACATGTCAATTATGTTGGTGGGTCTCAATATAAGTTATTGAGGTTCGCATCATTTGGTATCAGAGCTCAGGCTCTAAAATCAGATTATCTATCCATTTTGTTTTTGTGTCTTTGTTTGTGTCATTGTGTTCTTAAAAAAAATTATTCTAAAAAAAAAAAAAATCTGATCTTTTTTTTTTAATGTTCTGTGTCATCATGTTCTTAAAAAAAATTATTCTGATCGTTGTGTTCTTCATATCTTGTTCTTGTTCGTGTTCTTATTCTTGTTGTATTGTGTCGTGCACAAAGAGTTACCAAAAAAAAAAAGTATGATTTTTTTTTCTTGTGTTGAGTCGTGCACTTCAAAAAAAAAAAAATTATCATGCATTTCCTTTGCATGGATTCGAGGACGATTCCTTTGAAGAGAGGGTGAATGATGAGAATCAAGGAAGCACTTAATGGGCTGAATTGGGCTGATTATAAATGGAGAATCCAAGAAGATCAAGGTGGCATTTTTTTGGGTTGATCTTATTAATTGGGCATAAATTTGAAGAAGATAGGGCTGATTATATTTCCTAATCATATTTATGCATGTGGAAGAATAATGGATTAAACACAATTCTGAAGTTGAGCTTTGCTCCTCCCCCTTGTTCTTCACAGAACACAAATTTTGACTTATCAATCAGCCTTTCGCATCTTATTGTGGCGTCTTCACACACCATGACTTATCAATCAGCCTTCCGCATCTGATTGTGGCGTCTTCACTAATCTTTGGAATACCCGTGGTTTGCGTCTCTTTATAGGCGTTGGGTCACGGGTTCACTATCACAACAATCTAATTTTAGCTTTTCTGGGTAAACATGTCAATTTTGTTGTTGGGTCTCAATACAAGTTATTGAGGTTCGCATCACAATCCATCTACATCAAACCAAACCATGGTTATAGCAGACCCCTCCTATAAATTCTCCAGTGTGGATCCTCCCAGTCTTGTGAACACTAATCAGTTCACTGCATTGGATATACATATGGAAGAGGTTGAAGGGGAAGATCAAGATACGAAGACGAAATTAGAGGAATTGTCTAGAGAGCAAATTCTAGTCTATTCTCCAAGCACTGGGAACATATCTTCTAGTTCTAATGAGATACCCAGACCAAGTGACACTGGAGTTGATACTGCTCAAGGTCAAGACAGACAACTAGAGACTAGTGGACAGAATGAAGATCTGATGGTTGCTAAGGATTTTATGGAGACTAGTGCTAGGGGAATTCGCCTTCAACATTCAGTTACTCGAGAGGAAACTGGAAAATATTTACAGGAAACTACTGGGGAGGTCTCTTCTCCAATCTTATTGGCTCTCTCATCATCAAATGAACAAATTGACAAGGGAACTCAATCAAATTGCAATACAAAAACTACCTCTGATGCAATTGAAGAAGGTAAAGATTATAACAATGATGAGCCAAGAAGCAATCCACTGCATGATATCTCAACTCCATCTAGATCAAGGCCGTCACCTAGCCATGGTAAGCCAAAGAGTAAGAAGAATTCTCATTCGGGTTCTTCAGGTAAGAGAAAACCATCCCATAGACGTTTTTAATGATTATAAGCTGTTGGAACATTAGAGGTCTCAATTTGACATCTAAGCAAACTGAGGTTGCTGAGTACATTCTCGACAACAATATTGACATTTTAGGTATTGTTGAAACAAAAGTTAAACAAACTAATGAGGATGCTATTAGGAGGAAAACTTTCAAACATTGGGAGTTTTATTCTAACAGCAGTCCTAGCTCCACTGGGAGAATTTGGATCGGTTGGAATGCTGATAAAATTAGTCTTAAAATTCTTAAAACTACTACCCAACTCATTCATGTCAGTATTGAAAATGATGAAAAAACCATTTTTTTGGAAGCATCATTTGTTTATGGTTTTAACATTGGCCCTGCTAGAGAGGAGCTTTGGTCAGATTTGCGGGGTATTAATGCTAGTAATATTTCCACAAATTACATTACTCTTGGTGATTTCAATGTCACATTATGTCCTGAAGAAATTTCTAATCCTCACCATGGATGGGATAATGATATGTATGACTTCAAAAAGGTCACTAATGATTGTTGTTTAGTGGATCTTCGTTATGTAGGGGAGTTGTTCACATGGTGTAACAGGAGATATGGGAGACTTGACTTCACCGAAAGGAAACTTGACCGTGCCTTGGTTAACCAGACATGGCTTGATACCTTTACTGACTCTTTTGCTCACTTCCAGGCCCCAGGTATATCTGATCACTCTCCTATTGTTGTTCATGTTTTTTTTTTTTTTTTTTTTTCAGAAAATGGTAAATAAATTCCAAAAAGGACGTACAAATGTACAAGGGGCATACCCCAGGAAAAAACAGTAAGCTCAACACATGAGGACAAAGGTCACAGCTAACAACATAAGGACAATGGAAAAACCCTGAAAATTACATAGCTAACTAACAGGAGAGACTCCAAAACAAAAGGAAGTAACTAGAGAAGTTACAAAATCCCATCCATAAACCCAATCGAGATTTGCAAGGCAAATCCCCTTAACCCTGAAATGCTCACTTTAAACTATTCAATTAAACCACAACGAAGCAGCAAATCCCACTACAAACAACAAACAACAAAAGTGGTAGTTAACTCCAATTGTAAATGATTCTATCGTAGTGTGCATGGTTCTTCCACTTGACCGTAATTTGTGCATTCATTTGAGATATTAGGTTCTTAAGAAGGACTTCTTTTGTGGTGAATGTATTCTTAAACGTCCTCTTATTCCTTTCTTTCCATAAGCCATAGGTTGCAACGCCAAGACATAACTTTGGTATTACATGTTGCACGGTCTTTCCTTGTAGGCTTTTGAGCCATCATATCTAAATTGTCACTCCAGCTCTGACCGTGCCAACTCATTCCACATCGGGTCATCAGTTCCTGCCACACAAAAGATGAGTAAGCACAAGTAAAGAACAAGTGTCCATGAGTTTCCATACTAGAATGACAGAGCATGCAGGCTAAAGGGCCAGAAGTGAAACTAAAAATTCTATCATGTGTAGAAAGCCTATTTTGTACTGCAAGCCAAAGAACAAAGCTTTGTCTGGGGATACCCCCAGAAAACCAAACGAGATTATGCCATGGGACCACAGGTTGGTGAACCCTCAGGTGGTCCCAAATGAAAGTCAAATTGAAAACACCGTTAGGAGTTGGAGACCATTTCACACTATCAATGCATTCACTAGGGTTATAGAAAGACGCCAAAACATTTCGAACTTCATTTAGTTCAATAGAGTTGGTGCCAGGCCAATTCCACCCCATATTTCGAATGATACTACTAACCTTAGCATGCATATTTAAAGCCGCGTCATAAACGATTCTAACCGAATACTTATCCAGCAAAGGTCCCATTGGGAGCCAATTATCAAACCAAAGGAAGGTGTAGTCACCATTACCAACCCGATGAATTAGTAGAGGTTTAGCAATATCTCTAAGTTTTAATAATTTTCTCCAGTACCAAGAACATTGGGAGGGAATTTTGGCTTGCCAAAAACTCTTTCCTTTAAGCATATACTGGTGAACCCATTTTTTCCATAGGGACTCGATGGAAGGGTCCAATAAGTTGCCAATATGTTTGAGATTCAAAATAGTGTTAACCAAAAAAGGATCCTTGAATCCCAAACCCCCTTCTTCTTTGGGTCTGCACACTTTATCCCAAGCCACTTTTGCTCCAGACGCTTTATCAGTCTTGCCCGACCAAAGGAATCTAGCCATAGCTTGGGAAACTTGTTTGAGGACTCCTTTGGGGAGAACAAACATCCCAGACCAATAGTGTTGAATACCTGTCAAAACAGAGCTAATAAGTTGGGCCCGACCTGCATAGGATAAGAATTTAGATTTCCATGAGTTTACCCTAGAACAAATTTTATTGACCAAACCATCACAATCTTGTTTTTTAAGTTTTGACGTGATTAAAGGGACTCCAAGATATTTGATGGGAAGACTCCCTATAGCGAATTGTAGAATATTCAGAATATCTTCACCTACATTAGCTTCAACATTAGAAAAAAAGATACAACTTTTAGAGTTATTGGCTTGCAGGCCAGTAAAGTCATAAAATTGGTCAAGGGTCTGTCTAACCATAAGAGCAGATTCCACATCTCCTTTGAATAAAATAAGCAGATCATCAGCAAAGCAAAGATGTGAGATTCTCAATTTATCACATTTCCAATGGTAAGAAAATTTACCCCCTTGAATGTTATGATGCAGCAGCTGACTCAAGGCATCCATAATAATAACAAATAGATAGGGTGAAATGGGATCACCTTGTCTTAAACCTTTAGCACCATCAAAATAGCCCACTGATTCTCCATTAAAATTAATAGAGTATCTAGGAGTGGTGACACACGCAATAATCCACTTTTTAATATTAGGAGGGAATCCGGTAACATCTAACAAGTCAATGAGAAATTCCCAACTAACACTATCGTAGGCTTTCATAATGTCCACTTTAGCAATTGCTCTAGGCATACCTTTCTGTTTATGATAATCTCTTAAGAGGTCTTGGGCAAGGAGGACATTATCACTAATCTTTCTCCCTTTAATGAAAGCGGATTGAGCTTGATCAATAAAACTAGGGAGGATAGATTGGAGTCTACTCGCAATAATTTTAGATATACACTTATACACTGTATTGCAGCAAGAAATAGGCCTAAAATCTCCCATCTTGGATGGATTAGGAACCTTGGGGATCAATGCAATTAATGTAGTATTAGACTCCTTTAATAGCTCCCCATTCTGGAAAAATTCCTTAACAGCTCCTAAAATGGAAGCACCCACTGTGTCCCAAGAGCTTTTAAAGAAGAACGCATTATAGCCATCAGGGCCTGGGGCCTTGTTACTATTCAAATTAAAGAATGCTTTCTTAATCTCATCATCTGAAGGGAGCCTATCCAACTCTGCCTTTAACTCGTCAGGGATTCTTTTATGAACAAAGGATCTAATTGCCTCTTTACCAGGATAATTATTATTTGTTGGATTTCCAAGGAGAGAAGTGAAATGTCTAACCGCTTCATCTTTGGCCTCATTAATATTAGTAGTAAAAGTACCGTTAGGTTTCTCAAGAATAATTATCCTCTTGAAATTCCTTCTCTCCTTGATGGATAGGTGGAAGTATCTAGAATTTTTATCACCCACCTCAAGCCATTGAAGTCTGGATTTTTGTTTAAGGATTTCCTCTTCAATCCAAATAGCTTCATGAAAACTTTTCATACAAAGATTGTGTTGCTCAATAAGGTAAGAATCATTAGGCTCTGCATTTAAAGAAGATTGTATAGATTTAAGAGCTTGTCTAGCTGTATCGACATTGATCTTTTCTTGGCCAAGGGAGTTTTTTCCAAATTTCTTTAGATCCATTTTTAGGTTTCTGAGTTTATGGCAGACTTGGTATTGGGCAGTCCCTTCAACGCTCTGGTTCCAAGCATTATTGACCATATTAGAATAGTTGTCAAGTTTAGTCCAATAGTTATAGAATTTGAATGCCTTGCCTTTCCTCCTAAGGTTCTTATCAATATGAACAACAATGGGGGAGTGATCAGAGATACCTGGAGCCTGGAAATGAGCAAATGAATCAGAAAAATTATCAAGCCATGTTTGGTTGACAAGTGCTCTATCAAGTTTTCTTTGAGTGAAATCTGGCCTGCCATATCTTTTGTTGCACCAGGTGAATAATTCACCTACATATCTAAGATCCTCCAGACAACAGTCATTAGTAACCTTTTTGAAGTCATACATATCATTATCCCATCCATGATTAGCGTCAGAGATTTCCTCTGGGCAGAGGGTAACATTGAAATCCCCAAGAGTAATAAAATTAGTAGTATCAGTACTAGTGGTGATAGATCTCAATTCTGACCAGAGATCACCTCTAGCTTGGCCAGTATTAAAACCATAGACAAAAGAAGCTTCCAAATAAGTTGATTTTTCATCATTTTCAATACTGACACGAATGAGCTGGGAAGTGCTTTTAAGAATTGTAAGGTTTAATTTTTCAGCATTCCAGCCAATCCATATCCTACCAGTTGAATTTGGGCAACTATTAGAGAAAAACTCCCAATTTCTGAAAATTTTCCTTCTAATAGTTTCCTCATTAATTTCCTTCTAATAGCCAATCCATTTCCTCATGTTGATAAGAATCATAGAAGGAAAGGTAGGAATTTCAAATTTTATAACTATTGGACCAAATTGGATAACTACTCTGATGTAGTTACTAAAGCTTGGAATCTAAGAGTTGAAGGGACTGCCCAGTTTCAAGTCTGCCAAAAACTTAGATACCTTAAACTTGATTTGAAAAAATTGGGGAAGAGCTCCCTTGGTCAAGAAAAGATCAATGCAGATAAAGCTAGAGAAACCCTTAAAGCTATCCAATCGTCTTTGCTTGCTGACCCTAATAACTCTACTCTACTTTCATGACGCAATTTGGATTGAAGAAGAAATACTTAAACAAAAATCTCGTATTCAATGGCTGGGAGCTGGTGATAAAAATTCTAGATATTTCCATCTAGCCATCAAAGAAAGAAGGAATTTTAAACGAATTGTTATCCTTGAAAAACCAGATGGTAATTTTACTACCAACTGTGATGAGGCTAAAGGAGAAGCTGTAAGGTATTTTACATCCTTACTTGGCACTCCTCCTAACAACAACTACCCTGGTAAAGATGTTATCAGATCTTTTGTTCATAAAAGGATACCAGAAGAGTTAAAGGCAGATTTGGATAGGATCCCCTCTGATGAGGAGATTAAGAAAGCTTTCTTTAACATGCATAGTAATAAAGCTCCGGGTCCAGATGGTTATAATGCTTTTTTCTTTAAAGATTCTTGGGACATTGTTGGCACTTCTATCTTAGGAGCGGTCAAGGAGTTCTTTCAAAATGGGGAATTATTGAGAGAATCAAACACTACACTTATTGCTTTGATCCCCAAAGTTCCTAACCCATCTAAGATGGGTGATTTTAGACCCATTTCTTGCTGCAACACAGTTTATAAATGCATATCCAAGATTATTGCTAGTAGACTCCAAACAATTCTCCCTAATCTCATTGACCAGTCTCAATCTGCCTTTGTTAAAGGTAGGAAGATAAGCGATAATGTTCTCCTTGCCCAAGACCTTCTTAGAGATTATCATAAACATAAGGGTAAACCTAGAGCTGCGGCTAAGGTTGATATTATGAAGGCCTATGATAGTGTTAGTTGGGAGTTCCTTATTGATTTATTAGATGTGATTTGTTTCCTAACCTCGAGAAATGGATCATTGCTTGTGTTACTACCCCTAGGTACTCTATTAATTTTAATGGAGAATCTGTGGGTTATTTTGAAGGTGCTAGAGGGTTAAGGCAAGGTGACCCTATTTCTCCCTACCTCTTCGTTATCATCATGGATGCCCTTAGTCAACTTCTACATCATAATATTCAAAGGGAGAATTTTTTCTTTTCATTGCAAATGTGACAAATTAAATATTTCGCATCTCTGTTTTGCTGATGACCTTCTTATTTTCTTTAATGGGGATGTGGATTCTTCAAAAATGGTTAGATTAACTCTTAATCAGTTTTTTGACTTAGCCTACAAGCCAACAATGCTAAAAGTTGCATATTTTTCTCAAATGTTGAGGATGATAAGATTGATGAAATTCTTAATTCTCTTTGTTTTGTTAAAGGCGAGCTTCCCATTAAATATCTTGGAGTTCCTTTAATCACGTCAAAACTCAAAAAACCAAGATTGTGATGGCTTGGTTAATAAAATTTGTGCTAGGGTTAACTCTTGGAAGTCTAAGTTTTTATCTTATGCAGGTAGAGCTCAGCTTATTAGCTCTGTTTTGACAGGGATCCAACACTATTGGTCTGGCATGTTTGTCCTGCCCAAAGGAGTGTTGAAGCAAGTGTCCCAAGCTATGGCTAGATTTCTTTGGTCTGGCAAGACTGACAAAGCTTCTGGAGCTAAAGTTTCTTGGGATAAAGTGTGCAGGCCAAAAAAGGAAGGGGGACTGGGATTCAAAGATATTTTTTTGATTAATACTATTTTGAATCTTAAACACATAGGGAATTTATTAAACCCTTCTAATTTGTCCCTTTGGAAAAGGTGGATCCACCAGTATATGCTGAAGGGAAAGAGTTTCTGGCAAGCCAAAATCCCAGGCCAGTGTTCATGGTATTGGAGAAAATTATTAAAACTCCGAGAAGTTGCTAAACCCTTGCTTATTCATCGAATTGGCAATGGAGCTCATACTTCTCTTTGGTTTGATAATTGGCTCCCAATAGGTCCTCTGTTGGACAAATATTCTGATAGAATTTCTTATGATGCTGCAATTAATATTGATGCCAAGGTTAGTTGCATTATTAGGGGGTTGGAGTGGAACTGGCCTAGCTCCAACTCTATTGAGCTTAATGAAGTTAGAAATATTTTGTCTTCTTTCTATAAACCTAGCCGATGTAGTGATACTGTGATATGGATTCCCACTCCTACCGGAGTGTTCAACACCTCTCTTCTTTGGGAACACCTAAGGACACATCACCCTGTGGTTTATTGGCATAATATGGTGTGGTCTCCTGAGGTTATCCCAAGGCAAAGTTTTGTTTTCTGGATGGCTGCTCTTTGTCGACTTTCTACACATGATCGCATTTATAGTTTTACATCAGGACCTTTAGCTTGCATGTTATGCCATAAGCACATGGAAACCCATGATCACTTATTTTTTGCATGTTCTTACTCGTCTTTTGTGTGGCAGGGTTTAATGAATAGATGTGGTCTGATCTGGCAAAATCGGAGGTGGACTGACAATTTAGAGTGGTTGGCTCAAAGACTGCAAGGAAAGACAATCCAACATAAGATCCCAACGATTTGTCTTGGAGTGGCAATTTATGGCTTATGGAAAGAGAGAAATAATAGATCGTTCAAGAACTCTTTCTACACTAAAGAAATTCTCCTAAAGGACCTTACTTCTCAAGTTAATGCGCAAATTAGGGTCAAGTGGAAAAATCATGCTCATTTTGAAAGGCTTATATGTAATTGGTTTTAAAGTCCTATGTTGTGAATGTTTTCTTTCCTACCAGTTGGTTTTGTAGCTAATTGGAGTTGTCCTGTTTGTCAAGCTGTAGCTTGTTGAGCTTCATGTCCTCATGTTTTGAGCTTCTGGATCCGGGTTTTTGGGATAAAGCTGTATTATTCACGTGATTGCCATGAATGTCTTCAGGATACATATGACCGTTGGAGTGTATATCAGCTATATCTATATGGGTTTGTATAGCCACATGATAAATCCCTCATTGCTTCCTTCTTTCAAATGCTGGGTAGGATTAGGGGTTGGTTTAGCCACATTAAGAACTTGAACCTTTCCTTCAGATATAATCCTTCCTGTTTTGGACAGATTCAAAACTTCCTTAGAGTTCACTTCCATATCTAAATCTTTTGTATTCAGATCCTCGGATTGGTTCTTGTATGTAGTAGCAGTTTTATGCCCAGAGACACTTTCCTTGGAAGGCTTAACATTTACAGATTTGGATTTAATTTTAGAGAAACCAACTTCCTTAAGTGCCCATTTGACATTGGGTTCCTCAAGAACACAGAGGGGAGCAGCATCCTTACTAAGTTTCAGAATACCTCTAGAAGAAGATTGTTTCTTCATCACACAACAGAAAAGGGAAAGGGAAAAAAGATGGAGATTGAAGACAAGGAGAGAGGGAGAGAGAGAGGGAGAAAGGAGTGAGGATGAAGAAACCAAGCTTACCCAAATTCTAGAGAGAGGATGGAGCTTCTCTCACTAGAATACATCTTTTTTTTCCTCAGGAATATTATTCATAAAAGGATTCCTACTGAAGCTTATACTAGTATGGATAATATTCCTAGTGATGATGAGATAAAAGACGCTATATTTAGCATCCATAGTAACAAAGCTCCGGGTCCAGATGGCTGTAATGCCCATTTTTTTTAAGGAAACCTAGAATATTACCGATGCTCTCATTACCCAAGCTATCAAGGAATTTTTTTTTTCTTCGGAAAGAGGTAAATGTATTCCAAAAAAGCATGTACACATGTACAAGGGGCATACCCCAGGATAAACAATAAGCACAAAGCATAAGGACAAGTGGCGAGGGCCACTGAAAGAGCCACACCTGGCAAAATGCATCACAATACTGAATACCTACAAGAGACAAGTGGCCAAGTAGCCAAGCCGCCGAGCCCTACCAGATCAAATACATAGAGAAAAGAAAGTCAAGTCAACATATACAAAATTCTACTGCCACTTAATCAGTAAGGTTTCTAGAGAACTGTGCCCTTTCCATTTAGTCCTGACTTGATTATAAACTTGCGAGAGAAAATTCTTCAGTAATTGCTCTCTTGGTGTAGAGGAGTTCTTAAAAATTCTACTGTTCCGTTCCTTCCACAATCCATAGAAGGGTAATTCCCAAGCAAATGCGTGGAATCATATGATGAGGAGTCTTTCCCTTCCAGTGCTGGATCATCCAATTGACAGTACTATCCCAAGGGGTGCCATTCCAATTCAGATCACATCTAGACATCAAATCCTGCCAAATGAATTTAGAGTAATCACAGTCAAAAAAGAGATGGTTATGTGAGTCCATATGCCTAAGACACAAAGGACACGCAAGAGGACCAGGAGTAAAATTGCAAATTCTATCCTGTGTTGAAAGTCTTTTCTGGATGGCAAGCCATAAAATAAAGTTCTGCCTTGGGGTACACCCAGAGTACCATGCAAAAGGGTGCCAGGGGACCACAGGAATAGGAGTTCTAAGGTGATTCCAAACATGGGAGAAATTAAATTTTCCATTGGGAGAAGTTGTCCATTCAATTTTATCATTCAATCCAGTGGGTTTGTAAAGGTTGGATAAGAGGGCTCGGACCTCATTAAGGCCAATGGAATTCGAAGTAGGCCAATTCCAATCAGACTGGGAGATAATAGTTGCTACTTTAGCATTCGGAGCTATAGCAGCATCATAGGCAATTCTACTAGTATATTTCTCAAATAAAGGCCCACTAGGGTGCCAATTGTCATACCAGAGGGAGGTATGCAAGCCATTACCAATCTTGTGCTTGAGCAAAGGTCTAGCTACATTTCTAAGCTTCAAAAGTTTTCTCCAATACCAAGAGCATTGACCGGGGGCTTTTACCTCCCAAATGCTTTTAGTTTTGATCATGTACATATGGACCCAATGCTTCCAAAGGGAATAATTTGATGGATCAAGCAGGTTCCCAAAATGTTTAAGATTAACCACAGTATTAGTGAGAAAAATATCCTTAAACCCAAGGCCTCCTTCTGCTTTAGGTCTGCAAACAGTGGCCCAAGCCACTTTGGCTCCATGAACAATCTTTGAAGTGCCACTCCAAAGAAATCTCCTCAAAATTTGATCCACCTACTTAAGGACACTTTTAGGAAGAATAAACATACCAGACCAGTAGAGTTGAATCCCAGACAAGGCAGATTGGATGAGTTGAGTTCTACCAGCAAAGGAAAGGGATTTAGATTTCCAAGAGTTGATTTTTGAGCAAATTTTGGTGACCAGTTCTTCACAGTGATTCTTTTTTAATTTAGTAGTTATTAAGGGAACTCCAAGATACTTTAAGGGAAAAATTCCCTTGGTAAATTGGAGTACGCCAAGTAACTCAGAAGATAGATCATCATTAATCCCAGAAAAGAAGAGGCAGCTTTTAGAGTTATTGGCTTGAAGGCCAGACAAATCATAAAATTGATCTAGAGTATGTCTAATAAGCTTAGCAGATTCAATATCACCATTTAAAAGAATAATTAAATCATCTGCAAAACAAAGGTGAGAGATCTTCAATTTATCACATTTCCAATGGTAGGAGAAAAAACCATTTTGAATATTACTATGTAGTAATTGGCTAAATGCATCCATAATGATAACAAACAAATAGGGGGACATGGGATCACCTTGCCTTAGCCCTTTAACTCCCTCAAAATACCCAACAGATTCACCATTAAAATTAATGGAGTACCTAGGGGTAGAGATACAGGCTTGGATCCATTTCCTTATCCTAGGGGGAAAACCCAAAATATCAAGGAGATCAAAGAGAAAAGGCCAACTAACATTGTCAAAAGCTTTCATAAGGTCAACTTTTGCTGCAACTCTACGTTTACCACCAACCTTGTGAAAATTCCTTAAAAGGTCCTGTGCTAGCAAAACATTGTCAATTATTTTTCTTCCTTTAACAAAGGCAGATTGAGCTTGATCAATAATAGAAGGGAGAACTGTCTGGATTCTATTAGACAAAATTTTGGAAATGCACTTATAGATAGTATTACAGCAAGAGATAGGCCTAAAATCCCCCATCTTAGAGGGATTGGGGACTTTAGGGATCAGAGCTATAATAGTGGCATTAGATTCCTTAAGCAGTTCACCAGAGGTAAAGAATTCTGTGATGGCATCAGTAACTTCAGAGCCAACAGTGTCCCAGGAATGTTTAAAAAAATGAGCATTAAACCCATCAGGGCCAGGGGCTTTATTGTCATGTAATGAGAAGAAAGTTTCTTTTATCTCTAAAGAAGTGGGAACTCTATCAACATTCTGTAAAAAAATTTCATGGATCCTTTTATGGATAAAAGTCTTTAAAAAATCCATCCCTGGGTAGTGATTCCTAGCAGGTGAGCCAAGAAGATTTTGAAAATATCTAATAGCTTCACTTTTAGCTTCATCAATATTAGCAGTAAATTGGCCATTAGGTTTTTCTAGCTTGAAGATTCTTTTTCTGTTCCTCCTTTCTTTGATAGATTGATAGAAATATCTGGAGTTCTTATCACCACATTCCAGCCATTGCAATCTGGATGTTTGTTTAAGAGTTTCTTCCTCAATCCAAATAGATTGAAGAAAATTATCCATACACACTTTTTGATTGGAAATAAGTGTAGTGTCATGGGGTTGATGAAGAAGCTTAGAGTGGACATTTTCCAATTCCTCTCTGGCTTTATCTGCATTAAGTTTTTCCTTACCAGTGAAAAGTCTAGTAAACCTCTTTAGCTCATGTTTGACAAGTCTGAGTTTATGACAAATTTGAAATTGCAGAGTACCTCTTACTGTGGTGCTCCAGGTTTGGGAAACAGTTTCAGGGTAATGATCCAGTTTGGTCCAGAAATTAAAAAATTTAAAAGACCTACCTTTTCTTCTAGCCATTGTATCCACATAAGTAATAATAGGGGAGTGGTCAGAGATACCTGGTTTGTGAAAAAGTGTGTAGGAATTAGAGAAATTATCAAGCCATGCTTGGTTCACTAGAGCCCTATCCAACTTTCTTTCAGTGAAATCAGGCCTCCCAAATCTCCTGTTACACCAAGTGTAAAACTCACCAGAGTACCTCAGGTCAGAGAGATTTAAGTGATTTACCAGACTGTAAAAATCAGCAATCTCAGAATTCAAGCAAGCATTTGGGTTAGAAATTTCAGAAGTTTGTAAAACAACATTAAAGTCCCCTAATATAATGTGATTAGGAGAATAAGTGACAGTAATAGACTTTAAAGTATTCCAGAGTTCCATTCTCCCATTGCCATAGTTAGAACCATAGACAAAAGAGGCCTCAAAGGAAATAGTACTGTCATCACTTTCAATGAGAGTATGAATAAGTTAGGAGGAAGATTTCAGAACAGAAAGCTGAACTTTATCTGGGTTCCAGCCAATCCAAATTCTCCCAACAGAATTTGGAGTGCTGTTGGTGACAAGGTTCCAGTCTTTAAATATTTTATTTTTGATCAAGTCCTCATTGGATTGTCTAATTTTAGTTTCAACTAAACCAATCACATCAAGATTATTTTGATAAATAAATTTTGCAACCTCAGATTGTCTAAAGGGTTGGTTGAGACCCCTTATGTTCCAGCAGCAAATAATCATTAAGAACGTTTATGTGGTTTTTTCCTCCTTCCAGAGGAGTTGCTATTTCTATTACTCTTAGTATGAGTTGGAATATTGTTACCTTTAGGAGAGAGGAAATTGGAAGTAGAGTTCTGACCTGGGTCCGGGGTAGTTGCTTGATTCTCCTTGTCAGGGCTAGAGAGAGGGTTAGGGGAAGAATAGGATTCTGAGATCTCTTCTGTTTCAATAGAAATTACTGATTCCTCCCTGGAAGTAGGCATTGGTGTAGCTGCAATAGGAAGTTCACCTTGAACAACCATAATTTCCTTTTTTCGGAAAATGGTAAATAAATTCCAAAAAGGAGGGAAGAACAAATGTACAAGGGGCATACCCTAGGAAAAAATAAAGAGCTCAAAACATGAGGACATGAAGCTAATGTAGCAACAAAAACATGAGGACATGAAGTAAGCAAGCAACAGCCTGACAAAGATGTCGACCTCAATTAGCAATAGAACAAGCTAAAGGAAATAAAAATTCACATCAAAGGACATTTAAAACCAATTACAAATAAGTCTGTCACGTGCAATGGATTAGAATTTTGGTTGGAGTTTAGCAAATCTTCAGAATTGGGCTCTCTAGCTAAAGCAACAATAGCTTGATGTGTATTTCCATCCTCCAAGGAGATGGAATGTTCTTGTTGAGCTTTATCTGCATCATCAGAGACTTCTAATGTTGAAAACTTGTTGCTTTCTAGAATCAGTGCCTTAGGACTTGCTGGGAGGGGGGGGTTTTGGGTTTAACTGAATGCAGCCTAGAGTTGTTCCCAAGGGTAGGATCATTCATAGAATCATATAATCTGGAGGAGCTTGCATCAGTATCATTAATGTCAGCATTGATGAATTTACCTTTTTCCTTGGTTTTCCATGTGCCCTCCTCAGTATTCTGGGTATTAGTAGGAGCATTTTGGATGGGATTAGTTGCCTTAGCACAATCATGTCCAAATCTTTTGCATTTAGCATACCGAATGGGAGTCCATTGGTATTCAATTAGAAGATATATGGGTTCAATCTCTCCAGTAATTGGATCCTCAAATTCAATCACAAGCTCTTTGAGTAACTCTTGGCTGGCATTTAATTCAATACAAATCCGAGCATACGAGATTCTTCTTCCTTCTGCAGTTACTTTTGCAACATGCAAAGGTTTGCCAATGGCACTTGCTATATGACTTAGCCCTAGAGGGTTCCATAATTCAAGAGGAATGTTGGAAATATGGACCCATACTGGGACAGTGGAGATAGATTCTCTGAATAAGGTAAGACCAGATTGCCATTTCCTCAGGATAATTGGTTGCCCACTCACATGCCAAGGACCTCCCTCTAGAATAGCCATACTTTCCTCCTCACTGTTAAACTTAAAAAAGAAAAAGCCAGAATCTGTAGCCACCATATCATGCAGCCCATATTTCCCCCATAACCTGTTAGTAGCATTCTTGACAAAAGAAAACGGTAATTTCTTACCTATAAAATAGCCAACCAAAGTGTTATGCCAAGCATGACTGCCCTCAACAAAAACCTCCTTGGGAATAATAAGAGGTCTATTAGAACCTTCACAAGGTTTGATATACTTGAGCTTAAACCCAAGGGAACTCTATTGTGTGACTAAAGAAGCCCATGATTTAGTACCATTGGGGACCACCTGATTTCCAGCCGAGCAAAGAGGGGTTGGATTTTGAGGAGTGTTGGAATCATTAAGCGAGCCAACACTAAAATCAGTAGCCTTGGGAATTTGAGCATGGAGAGCAGCAGTAGATGGAGTCTTAGTGGATTCCACGTGAGCATCTGGTTTGTGCATAGAAGTACAAACAAATGGCATGGCATTACAGGAGCCATTAGTTTGCCCAGATGTAGTGCCCGTTTGTGGACAAGAGAGTGCCACACCCGTGTGCTCCTTGCGTGTAGTAATAGCAGACAAGGGGCCGGGTCTTGAGGATAAAGAGGGTGAGCCCATGTGCTTGTCATACTCTCCTATCACATTGTCACTAGTGGGCGTTGCCACGTGGCCACGGGTGGACTGAGATAAGTTAATAGATGTATCCAAAGGATTAAAAAAGATTAAAGAAGAGGACACATTTTTGGATTTTGAGGAAAAGGTACTGCCCCCCACATGGCCTCCGAGGTCCTTTGCAGGTGCACTAGCATGAGCTGACGGGGATTTCTTTGGACCATAGGACAAAGAATCGGGTAATGGGGGAAAGTGAATACCACCCATATGCTTTGGCAGTCCACTAGCTGGTTTTTGGGAATATAAAATATGACTGTTGGCCACAAGCGCGTGAGACACTGCTGAAGGGGAGGCTGCGTGTAGCTCATTATTGCTCTTATTCCCAAAATTTCCAATCCTTCTAAAATGAGTGATTTCAGACCTATTTCGTGTTGCAATACCATTTATAAATGTATTTATAAAATTATTGCCAAAAGACTCCAACTTATCTTACCCGATCTTGTCGACAATGCTCAATCTGCTTTTATTAAAGGTCGGAAGATAAGTGATAATATATCCTCCTTGCTCAGGATCTCATGAGGGACTACCATAAATCAGAGGGTCAACCTAGAGCAGCAGCTAAGATTGACCTAATGAAAGCTTATGATAGTGTTAGTTAGAGATTTTTATTGGATTTAATTGATGTTTTAGGCTTTCCTCCCAAAGTGCAACTTTGGATCAAAACATGTGTGACTAGTCCTAAATACTCCATTAACTTTAATGGGGAATCTATTGGATACTTTGAGGGTGCCAAGGGTCTTAGGCAAGGTGATCCTCTTTCTCCTTATTTGTTTGTCCTTGTGATGGACGCCTTAAGCCAATTGATCGTTCATAATATAAAAAATTCCACCCACTTTAAATATCATTGGCAATGTGATAAACTTAAAATATCCCACCTCTGCTTTGCTGATGACCTTTTATTATTGTTTTATGGTAATGAAGAGTCAGCTCAGCTCATGAAAAACATCCTTACTCAGTTCTATGATCTTATAGGTTACTTGCTAATACTAGTAAGAGTTGTTTATTTACATCTGGTATCAGTGATAACGATGTTCAGTCCATTAGTAATATCCTTCAAGTCCCCATTGGATCCCTCCCCCTTAAATATCTAGGTGTTCCTCTTATAATATCTAGACTAAAAAAAGGGGACTGCTTTGAACTTATCACTAAGATTAGCTCTAGAATCACTTCGTGGACCTCTAAATGCTTGTCTTATGCTGGCCGATTGCAACTTATACAGTCTGTTCTTGCAAGTATTCAAAACTATTGGTCTGGAATGTTTATTCTCCCCAAAAGCATCATCAAGGAGGTAGAAAAACATATTCATAGATTTCTTTGGTCTGGGAGCATTGAAAAAGCCCATGGGGCTAAGGTGGCCTGGGATCTCATCTGTATACCTAAGAAGGAAGGGGGTTTGGGTTTGAAAAATCTTGTTCAACTTAATAAAACCCTCAATCTTAAACACATTTGGTCTCTCTTCTCTCCTGGGAAACACTCTCTCTGGGTTGACTGGGTTAAAACTTATCCTTTAAAAGGCAAAAGTTTTTGGGTTGTTAAGGCCGCTCTCAATGTTCTTGGTATTGGAGGAAACTTTTAAAACTTAGAAACATGGTTAGGCCTTTACTGAAACATAAAATTGGTAATGGGTGTGATGCCTTCTTATGGTATGATAATTGGCACCTGTTAAGCCCCCTCCTTGATAAGTTTGGACCTAGAGTTGCTTATGATGCCGCCATCCCTTTAAATGCGAAAGTCAAAGATATTATTGTTGACAGAGATTGGCAATGGCCTTTAACTAACACTTTAGAACTTATGGAGATTCGGGCCCATATGCATGATCTTCCTCCTCCCTCTGACTAGCTTGATTTGGCCATTTGGATCCCATCGCCAAATGGGACCTTTAAGCTGGCTCATACTTGGGACCACCTTAGAGACACTCGCCCAAAGGATCCATGGCACCGCCTCATCTGGTTTCCTGGGAACATCCCTAGACATAGTGTTTTTTTTTTCCAGAAAACAGGTTAATTAATCCAAAAAGGGAGAACAAATGTACAAGGGGCATACCCCAGGATATACAATGAGCGCAGAAAAAAAAAAAAAAAAAAACCACCAACAGGAAATGGGATGAAATAATATCAAACTGTGAAAACAACTGATATCACGTCATACCAAGACAACAACCGCGTGAGCCAAACTCAGACCTCAAGAAAAACCCATGCAATCAACCCTAAAAAAGAAAAACACATGCAACATAGGATGAGGGATTTATCACAAGTCAAACCCAGAAAAATCCACACCCTATGGAAAGCAAACGACTAAAAAATACATCAAAACCAAAACCAAAAAGTCCATTACAGGGACTACTTCCATCTATCTATATAAAGCGGGAGGTGAGGGTCGTTCTTCCACTTGATTTGGATTTGAGTGACAATCTGGAGGAATATATCTTGAAGGATAATTTCTTTGGTTTTAGATTCCATCTTGAATGTCCGAGCATTTCTTTCATTCCAGATACTATAAGTGGCTAAACCCAAGCAGAGCTTAGGGATAATGTGCTTTGGAGTCTTCTGCTTCCAAGTCCCAGCTGCCCACTCCACCAAGTTGTTCCAAGAGGATGCCATTCTGGACACGCCCAACTATTGCAAGATCCCCTGCCACACAAAAGAAGAATAAGAACAATTGAAGAATAAGTGATCATGGGATTCCATACCTTTGTGGCAAAGAACACAAGCCAACGGCCCTGGAGTGAAGGAAAAAACCCTATCATGTGTAGATAACCTGTTAAGAAAAGCAAACCATAAGATAACACTATGTCTAGGAATATGACCAGAAAACCAAGTAAGACGATGCCAGGGAACCTTAGGATTAACTTCCCTAATCTGGTCCCAAGTATGGGCCAAAGAGAATCTTCCTAGACATAGTGTTATTGCGTGGTTAGCAGTTCTTAACAGGTTATCTACTAATGACATGATTTTTCACTTCACTCCTAGCCCATTGGCTTGTGTTTTATGCTACCAAGGTATGGAATCTCATGATCATTTGTTCTTTGGTTGCTCATTCTCCTCTTTTATATGGCAGGATTTAATACATCAGTTGGGGATATCACCACACATTTCCTCTTGGAGCTGTTTACTGGATTGGGCAGCTAGAATTTGGAAGAAGAAAACCCCCAACCACATCATCCCTAAAATGTGCCTAGGGATGGCGGTCTATGGCATTTGGAAAGAAAGAAATGGTCGTACCTTCAAATCTCAGGTGAAAACAAAGGAAAGGATTCTTCAAGATCTTCTTAGAGACTATCACAAAGTTGGTGGTAAACCTAGAATTGTGGCTAAGGTAGACCTCATGAAAGCATATGACAGTGTTAGTTGGAAATTCTTGTTTGATCTTCTTGATATTTTGGGATTTCCTCCTAATTTTATTAAATGGATTACTGCTTGCGTTTCCTCAACTAGATACTCCATTAACTTTAATGGGGAATCTGTGGGATACTTTGATGGTACTAAGGGTCTAAGACAAGGTGATCCAATGTCCCCTTATCTTTTTGTTCTTGTTATGGATGCTCTTAGCCAACTCCTCCACCATAATATTCAAAATGGCCAATTCAAATATCACTGGAAATGTGATAAGCTAAAAATATCCCATCTCTGTTTTGTAGATGACTTAATTATTTTACTGAATGGTGATATTGATTCTGCTAAGTTGATTCAGACAACCTTAAACCAATTTTATGACTGGTCTGGTCTTCAAGCCAACGATTCTAAAAGTTGTGTGTTTTTTTTTTTCTGGGATTGAAGACCAAGTAGCTACTGATATCCTGAGGGAACTCCAATTTACCAAAGGATCTCTTCCTATGCGGTATCTAGGAGCTCCTCTGATCACTACTAAATTGAAAAAATGCCATTGTGATGAGTTGGTTAATAATATTTGCTCTGGAATTAATTCCTGGAAATCTAAGTTCTTATCTTATGCAGGTAGGGCTCAGCTGATACAATCTGTGTTGAGTGGGATTCAACAATATTGGTCAGGGATGTTCATTCTCCCAAAAGGGGTTCTTAAACATGTGGATCAAGCCCTAATGAGATTTCTTGGTCCGGCTCAATAGAGAAGGGACATGGGGCTGAAATTGCTTGGGCCAAGGTTTACAAGCCCAAAAAAGGAGGTGGTTTGGGATTTAAAGATGCTTTTCTTACCAATACCCTTCTGAACTTAAAGCAGATTGGTAATCTTCTTGACCCTACAAATAAATCTCTGTGGAACGAGTGGGTACATATGTACATGATTAAAACAAAAAGCTTTTGGGAGATTAAACCCCCAACCAATGCTCTTGGTATTGGAGAAAACTTTTAAATCTTAGGGAAGTAGTTAGACCCATCCTAACCCACAAAATTGGTGATGGTAAGCATACTTCCCTTTGGTTTGACAACTGGCTCTCCATTGGTCCTTTGTTTGAAAAATACACTAGTAGGATAGCTTATGATGCTGCCATTGATCCTAAAGCTAAGTTGAAGCTATCATCTGTAACAATGAGTGGAGTTGGCCCAGGTCTAACTCCATTGGCTTGAATGAAGTAAGAAATATCTTAAATAATATCTATAAGTCTACTGGGGGCTTCAGATAGCTTATATTGAACCATTACGCCCTCTGGGGCTTATAAATTTGCACATATTTCGGAACATTTTAGAGATGTTGCCCCTGTGGCCCCTTGGTACAAAATAGTTTGGTTGGGGTGCACACTGAGACAAAAATTCATTCTATCGATTCCTGTACAAAATAGCCTAGCTACTCATGGATAGAATCTTCGTCTACACTCCTGGGCCACTTGCTTGTGTGTTTTGCCATAACCATATGGAGACATATAACCATAAATTTTTTTAGTGCACTTATGCTTCTTTTATTTGGCAGGAATTGATGCAAAGGTGTGAGCTAATATGGAATGGGACAGACTGGGATGCTATTGTTTTATGGATGGCACAACATTGGAAAGGCAAGAAGATTCATCATGCTAGCCCCATCATCTGTCTTGGAGTGACTGTCTATGGATTATGGAAGGAGAGGAATATGAGGACTTTCAAAGGTCTTTCCATTCCAAAAGAACAGTTGTTGCAACATTTGATATCACAAATCAACTTGCAAATAAGGTCTCAATGGAAACATCACCCTCATATTGAGTTACATACTAGATCCTAGTCTTCAATTAGGGGACCCTTTGTTTGTTTGTTTGGATTTGGAATTGTGTTTTTTTTTGTTACATTCTTGATCCTGGTCTTAAAATAGGGGACCCTTTTCCTGTTTGTTTGGATTTTAATCGCATAAATGTACTTGGTGCATTAGTTAATCCAAATGGCATCACTAACCACTCATATAAACCATGTTTTGTTTTAAAAGTAGTTTTCCATTCATCTCCTTCTTTCATTCTTATTTGATGATAACCACTTATTAGATCAATCTTAAAAAATACACAAGCACCATGCAGTTCATCTAACATATCATCCAAGCGAGGGATAGGGTGTTGATACTTTACCGTGATGTTGTTGATGGCTCGACAATCAATGTACATCCTCCACGTCCCATCCTTCTTAGGAACTAAATCACCGGAACGGCACACGGGCTCATGCTTTCTCTCACGTACCCCTTTTCCATCAATTCACTTACTTGCCTTTGCAACTCCTTTGTCTCCTCAGGATTAGCACGATAGGCAGGTCAGTTTGGAATGGAAGCGCCAGGTATGAAGTCAATTTGGTGTTTGATCCCTCGAGTAGGAGGCAAACCGTGTGGAATCTCTTCGGGCATGCCATCACCAAATTCCTGCAAAAGAGAAATAACAGAACTAGGCAAAATGGGCTCAATCTCGTTAGTGTTCAAAACTGCCTCTTGGTACAATAGTACAATCATTGGCTGATTTAGAAACATCGCTCTTTTGATTTCAGTCGCTTTTGCATAGAAATTTGTTTTTCTCTCTAGCCGAATCTTCTCGCTTTTTTTCTCTCTCAATTTTCTCAGCCTCTCTTTTTCTTCACTCGAATTTTCACTCACTTTCTTTTTTTCTTTCTCTCCTTTTTGAACACTCTCCTTTTGTAACCTCACTTGATCCTCATAAACTTGTTGCGGGGTTAAAGGTACAAGAGTGATCGAACGTTGATTAAGTATAAATGAATATTTGTTCGTAAAGCCATCATGCTTCACGTGCCTATCAAACTGCCATGGGCGCCCTAACAATAAGTGTCCAGCATGCATCAGTACTACATCACACATCACTTCATCTTCGTACTTACCAATTCGAAATGCCACTAACACCTGTTTGTTCACCCTCAACTCACCACTATCATTTAACCAGTGCAACTTGTACGGTCTAGGGTGTTTCAGCATGGGCAGCCCTAACTTCTCCACCATTATTGTGCTTGCAACATTAGTACAACTACCACCATCAATAATCACACTACATATCTTGTCCTTAACATAGCACCTAGTATGGAAGATGTTTTCTCGCTGCACTTCCTCAACTTTTCTTGCTTGCACACTCAATGCTCTCCTTGCCACCAATGTCAATGAATCTGGGGCAACGTACTCCTCCTCAGGAATGTCCTCCAATGGTGGCATATCACCGGTGTTAGAATCGTCATCCTCTGTTTCAATCTCACCATTGTCTCGCATCACCATAACCCGCTTGTTTGGACATTGACTTGCTATGTGCCCCCTGCCTTGGCATTTAAAACACTTAATGTCACGATTTCTAGAAGTAGAAGAATCGGATTTACCTTGATTTCTATGGCTGGTCAAAATTTGTTTTTGCTCAGTTTTTGGCTTCACCAAAGGCTGCTTCTCATCTCTTTTCTAATTATTTGGTTTCCAAGCGGATGTATTGGAATTTTGGCTTGGACGTGTGCTGCTGCCCCTCCGCTTGAGTTGATTCTCAATTTTAATAGCCATGTGTACCATATCCTCCAATTCAACATAGTGTTGCAATTTCACTGCATTGGCAATTTCTCGATTTAACCCAACTAAGAATCTAGCCATTGTAGCCTCTCGATCTTCCTCTACATTCGCTCGAATCATAGAAACTTCCATTTCCTTATAATATTCTTCTACACTCCTATTACCTTGCCTCAAACTTTGCAACCTGTTATACAACTCCCGATAGTAGTAGTTTGGAATGAACCGCTTCCTCATCATAGTTTTCATCTCCTCCCATGTCTCTATCGGATGCTCCCTATTTCTCCTCCTATTTAGTACCAATTGATCACACCAAATAATAGCATAATCGGAAAATTCAATGGCTACAAGCTTTACTTTCTTAATCTCGAAGTAATTGTGGCAATCGAATACAAATTCCACCTTTTTCTCCCATTCAAGATATGCTTCCGGATCAGTCTTTCCTTGAAACGAAGGAATCTTCATCTTTATACTACCCAAATTATTATCTTCCCGGTTCTTAGCTTCTCTAAACTTCTCTACCCCGAACACCATATCTCCTATGATTATCTTTTTTTTTTCGGAAAAAGGTTAATTTAACGAAAAGAAAGCCAAACGACACTGTACAAAAGTACAAGGGGCATTCCCCAGGATATACAATCAGCACAAAAAAGAAAAAGCATCCAGATAATGCAACATAGGATAGGAAAACATCAAAAGCCAAAACCCCAGAGAAATACCCATCCTAACAATCAAATGCACAAAGCGAACTTACAAAACTCACAGAACAAACAAAACTCAAGATTTACATTAAGTGATCAAAAACGGGTTAAAATGGCCATTTCGGTGTCTAAACGCAATTTCCAGGCAATTTCCTCGCAGTGGGAGCCTTTTAGAAGGGTCTGGAACCAAAAAAACACAATAGAGAACACACTTCATAGGTGGCAGTTTTGGTGGGACCCGCCACCCCTTACCCAAAACTGCCATCTACTATTTGGGTTCCCCTGGTTGCCCACAAGCCCTGTTTCAAGTTTCAAGTGCACTGCTTTTCCAGATTCTTGTAAAAATGCTTACTGGTGTCCAAAATCGTTCATTTACGTACCATTGGAAAGTTGTCGGGTTGAATTTCAGTATAAAAATATTTCAGGAGATTTTGAAATGAGAATTGAAGTCCAATTGAAGCCCAGAAGTCCTCTGAAACTTTCGTCGTCTTTTTGAAATCAAACGACTTCTTTTCCAAAATTACTTTCAAATGTGCATCAATTTCAAACTTTTCTTTAAAATTAACCTCTAGATACCTAGAATACTGTGTTTAGAACACTTAATGTTCATATAACCCTGAGTGAATATGAATTCTGAGAGATGATTTTGACAAAATCGTGATTTATGCATGGAAAAGGGCTTTTCTGAGCTTGAAGTCACTTTCTGAAGTTTGATCTTTTGATTGTGTGGAATCCAGTACCTTCTATGGGGTACTTTTCATCATTGAATCCTCCAAGATGTTGTCCGCCCTAAATCCTATCAGTGTGTTCAAAATTAGGTGTCTACAGTTTGCCCCTCTTTGGTAGAGCTTGTTGTGAACAACGTGAACTGCAAGTGAGTGCCAAAGCTAAAAGGCACCCAATAACCATACTGAGATGTTTTAGGAAAAATAAAAATCAGCAAAAATCAAGAAATTCAAAATCAGAGAAAATCAAGAAATCACGAATGCAAGAATGCATGCAATGCTGGGTAGAGGCGGCTAAATCTAAGCTGCTATAGGTCGTGCTCCGCTGGAGCTGCCTACTTATCCTTTTTAGGAATCAGACCGAGCATAGTTCAAGCACGTCGGAGGATAGAGAACAACATACAAACAACAATACAGATTAAATGCTCCTATCCTAGGATGCTGATGTAGTATGAAAACGTGAATGTTCAAGTGCTAGAGGAATCTTCCTCAAGGGTTCCCTAGATGCAAAATCTAATGCAAGGGATGCAACGTCTCGCTCTCACAGTCGAATATGTCTATAGAGAAGTGTGCTATCTGTATCTTGGACGATTTTTTTTTTTTTTTTTTTTTTTTTTTTCGGAAAACGGTAAATAGATTCCAAAAAAAGGGGATGTACACATGTACAAGGGGCATACCCCAGGATATACAACAAAGCACAACGCATAAGGACAAGTGGCAAACCAAACCACTAAATTAGCCTCAACGGCCAAACGAAAATGGGACAAGACAAAACCCAAAACAAGCAAATAAAACAAACCACAAAAAGCCTCAATAGGCCAAAAAACCAAAACATGAACCAGAAAGGATCAACTTAAAGAAACAAAACAAGGTGAAAGCCATGCCAACACCAAGAAGAAAAACATCAAAGAACAAAGACCACCAAAATTAATCCCAATTTCTAAGTAAGGCTTCGAGTTGGTTGTGCCTCTTCCATTTGATCCTGATTTGAGCATTGATTTGTGAGGCAAAAATCTTCAATAAATGCTCTTTAGGAGTGGGGGCATTCTGAAAAGTTCTTCTATTTCTCTCTTTCCATAGGCCATAGATGGTAACTCCCAAGCAAATTCTGGGTATCAAATGATGAGAAGTCTTCCCTTTCCAATGTTGGATCATCCAAGTAACCGTGTTCTCCCAAGGGGTTCCATTCCACACTAAGTTACACCTCATCATCAAATCCTGCCAAATGAAATTGGAATAATTACAATCAAAGAAAAGATGCTCATGAGAGTCCATATTTTGAAGGCATAAAGCACAAGCTAAAGGACCAGGAGTAAAAGTGCAAATTCTATCCTGGGTGGCAAGTCTCCTCTGAATGGCAAGCCATAAAATAAAGTTCTGTCTAGGGGTACACACAGAATTCCAGACAAAATCATGCCATGGAACATTAAGAGTAGAAGGCCTAAGGTGGTTCCAGACATTGGAGAAGTTAAACTTTCCATTAGGAGAAGTGGTCCAAACAATTTTATCTTGCATGACAGTAGGCTTATAAAAATTGGTCAAAGAAGTCCGAACTTCATTAAGGCCAATAGAAATTGTAGATGGCCAATTCCAATCTAAATGAGACACAATGGTTGCCACTTTAGCATTGGGAGCTATGGCAGCATCATAGGCAATTCTAGAGGTATAAACCTCAAATAAAGGCCCACAAGGGAGCCAATTGTCATGCCAAAGAGATGTATGTAAGCCATTTCCAATTTTATGTCTAATTAAAGGCCTGGCTATATTCCTGAGTTTTAAGAGCTTACGCCAATACCAAGAGCATTTACCAGGGGCTTTCACCTCCCAAATGCTTTTGGTTTTGAGCATGTACATGTGGACCCATTGCTTCCATATGGAATTATTAGCAGGATCAAGAAGGTTCCCTAAATGTTTAAGATTAAGCACAATATTAGTAATGAAAATATCCTTGAAACCGAGGCCGCCTTCTTTTTTGGGTTTACAAACTTTCGCCCAAGCAATTTTTGCACCATGGGCTTTATCTGTAGTTCCACTCCAAAGAAATCTGCTTAAACATTGTTCCACCTGTTTTAGGACACTTTTAGGTAAGATAAACATGCCAGATCAATACAATTGAATACCAGATAAAACAGAATGGATAAGCTGAGTCCTACCTGCATAAGACAGGAATTTGGACTTCCAAGAGTTAATACGAGAGCAAATCTTAGAAATAAGCTCTTCACAATGAAGTTTCTTTAATTTAGTTGTTATCAGAGGAACACCTAAATGCTTTAAAGGAAGACAACCTTTAGAAAATTGGAGTTCATTGAGCAACTCATTTGCCAAATAATCATCCATCCCAGAAAAGAAAAGACAGCTTTTAGAATTGTTGGCTTGCAAGCCAGAGATATCATAAAATTGGTTCAAAGTACGTCTAATAAGCTTAGCAGATTCCAAGTCTCCATTTAAAAGAATAATTAAATCATCTGCAAAGCAAAGGTGTGAGATTTTCATTTTATCGCATTGCCAGTGAAAGGGAAAGAAATTATTCTGGATATTGAAATGGAGAAGTTGGCTAAAGGAGTCCATAATAATCACAAATAAGTAGGGAGAAATAGGATCTCCCTGCCTAAGCCCTTTGGCTCCATCAAAGTATCCCACAGATTCACCATTAAAACTAATGGAGTACCTGGAAGTAGAGATACAAGCTTGGATCCATTTTCTTATCAAAGGTGGAAAGCCCAAAACATTAAGAAGGTCAAAGAGGAAGGTCCAGTTAACATGATCATAAGCTTTCATAAGGTCCACTTTGGCGGCCGCCCTAGGTCTACCACCAATCTTATGGTAATCTCTTAAGAGGTCTTGAGCAAGCAAAACATTATCACTTATTTTTCTCCCTTTAACAAAAGCAGACTGTGCTTGATCGATAAGATTGGGGAGGACCAATTGGATTCTATTAGCAATAATTTTGGAGATGCATTTGTAGATAGTATTACAGCAGGATATAGGCCTAAAGTCGCCCATCTTAGAAGGATTAGGGACTTTAGGGATCAAGGTAATAATAGTAGCATTAGATTCTCTAAGCATTTCTCCCGTAGTAAAAAATTCAGTAATAGCTTTACTGATGTCATGTCCCACAGTAGGCCAAGACTGTTTGAAAAAATAAGCATTAAACCCATCAGGACCTGGAGCTTTATTATTATGTAAAGAGAAAAAAACATCTGTAATCTCTTCCGAGGTAGGAATTCTATCAAGACTCGGTAAAAGGTTCTCAGGGATCCTTTTATGGATAAACGTCCTTAAAAACCCAATGCCAGGATATTGATTCACTGCGGGGGTACCCAGCAAATCATGAAAGTATCTAATAGCTTCAATTTTGGCTTCATCCATGTTACAGGTAAATTGGCCATTCGGTTTTTCCAATTTAAAAATTCTTTTTCTATTTCTTCTATCTTTGATGTAATTAAAGAAATATCTAGAGTTTTTGTCACCTCCCTCCAACCATTGCAATCTGGATTTCTGTTTTAGAGTTTCCTCCTCAATCCAAATTGAATCATAAAAAGTTTTCATGCACAATTTTTGCTTGGCTATAAGAGCATTATCATGAGGCTGTTTAAGGAGCTCAGATTGAACATTTTCCAACTCTTCTCTGGCTTTATCAGCCTGAAGTTTTTCTCTACCAAAGAAAGGCTTGGTGAATCTTTTTAGGCCATGCTTGACATTCCTAAGTTTATGACAAACCTGGTATTGGAGAGTACCTCTCACACTAGAGTTCCAGGCTTGGGAACCAACCTCAGAGTAATTATCCATCTGAGGCCAAAAATTGTAAAATTTAAAAGCTCTACCCTTCCTTCTAGCAATTTTATCGACACAAGTAATAATAGAGGAGTGGTCAGAGATACCTGGCTTGTGAAAGTGAGTATAGGAATCAGAGAAGTTGTCCAGCCAGGCTTGATTAACTAAAACTCTATCCAATTTTCTTTCAGTAAAATCAGGCTTACCATATCTTCTATTACACCAAGTAAAGAACTCCCCAGAAAATCTCAGATCAGAAAGACAAAGATGATTAACAAGATTAATAAAATCACGAATATCAGAGTTCAAACAAGCATTAGCATCAGATATCTCAGAGGTATTTAAAACAACATTAAAATCCCCCAAGACAATATGGTTAGGATCGTTAGGCCTCATAGAATTAGAAATAGAAGTTAACGTATCCCATAGATTAAGTCTCTCGTAGCCAGTATTAGCCCCATAAACAAAAGAGGCTTCAAAAGAGATACTAAGATCATAACTTTCAATATGCGTATGAATAACTTGGGGATGAATCCTTAAAATAGAGAGGTTAACTTTGTCTGGGTTCCAACCAACCCATATTCTACCAACTGAAGTGGTAGAACTATTGGTAACGAGGTTCCAATTATTAAAAATGTTATGTTTGATCAAATCTTCATTTAAATTTCTAACTTTAGTTTCAACAATACCAATAACGTCCAGGTTATTTTTAGCAATGAACTTAGCAACCTCGAATTGTTTAGAGGGTTGGTTGAGACCCCTTATATTCCAGCAGCTTATTATCATTAAGAACGTTTATGTGTATTTTTCCTCTTTCCAGAGGAGTTGCTCTTACTCTTATTTCCTTTTCCTTGCGACAACGACTGCTTATTAGTAAAAATGGGAGAAGTAACAGGAGATTTCTGACCTGTCTCCATGTTTGGAATATGAGCAGAGTTACTTGAGCTAGGCAGTGAATTTGGGGAGGAGTCGAAATTTGAAGAGTCTTTAACCCCATCTGAAATCTTCGTCTGAGGGCCTTCTGATCCATCAGTAGAGTCTGGCCTTGGGTTAGCAGCACAAGTCTGGGTATTAGAAACACTCTTTTCTGTTGAAATTTGAACACCTTCACCATCCATAGAAACATTTTGATCAGTGTAGGACAGAAGAAAATTCATATCTGCCACATTGTCTTCCTCAACTGGAATAGGGATGGTGATTGGACTTTGTATTTCCTCAACACTGGCTTTACTATTGGTGTTGCCTTCTGGAGCTTCTAGGCAGGTTGATACTGGAACAATATTGGAACTTGAAGTACCCCCACCTTCTACAATATTTGGATCTCTATTAGCAGTCTCATCAACTGCCTCCGTATCAGCTAATAAGGGAGAGAACTGGTTACAATCCCTTCTCTGACCTAAGTCTTCTAACTTTGGAGAAATAGGAACTAATTCAGGATGGGTTACAATATTATCTCCTACTGAATTGGAAGCATGAACAACTTCAGTGTATGTAGAAGAAGACAGACCCGTAGCAGTATCAACATTATTAAATTTCCCTTTCCCCTTATTCTGCCATGCACCATCATTAGAATCCTGAGAGATATATTGGCCTTTCTGAGAAGGGATATGAGGTTTCACAATCTTTGCACAATCGTGACCGAACCTCTTACATTTAGCACATCGTAAAGGCGTCCATTGGTAATGAACTGGGAGATAAATTGGATCAATTTCACCTGTGAGAGGATCTTCAAAATCAATAATTACTTCTTTGAGTAAGTCTTGCTTGGCATTTAGTTCAATACAAATTCTGGCATAGGAAATTCTTCTGCATTCAGCAGTCATTTTTGCAACATGTAAAGGTTTCCCTATTGCACTAGCAATGTAGCTCAATCCCTGAGGATTCCAAAGTTCAAGTAGGATATTGTGAATATGCACCCACACTGGAATAGTAGTGATAGACTCCTTGGACAGTGTGAGGCCAGATTGCCACTGTCTTAAGATGATTGGCTGTCCACTAATGTGCCATGGACCTCCTTCCAGGATGGCCAAACTCTCTTCTAGGCTATTGAATTTGAAAAAGAAAAATCCAGAATCTGTAGCTACCATATCTTGTAGTCCCAGCTTTCCCCATAATCTGTTAGTGGCATTTTTCACATAAGAAAAAGGGAGTTTCTTCCCAATAAAATAGCCCACTTAAGAGTTGTTCCAGACATGGCTTCCATCAATATAAACCTCCTTAGGAATCTTGATATGCTGCCCTTCAGTACCTTCCCGCGGCTTAATGTAATTGAGCTTGAACCCCAACTTCTCTTTTTTAGTTACAAGGGAAGTCCAAGACTTGGTTTGAGTGGGATCAATTAAACTGCCAGCTTGACCAATAAGCTTGGTTGAGGAGTTAACAGGCAAGGTAGTATTCTCGGTGTCATGCTTACAAGAATTACAATTTTGGACTCCAACAATTGTAGTTTGGTTTGTAGATGAAACTTCTGCGCCAATATTTTGTTGAGCAGGGGGCATAAGTGTAGAAACAAACTTAGTTTTAGACCCTAACCCTGCTTCGGGACCCACCACTTTGACTTTAACTTGTGATAACCCTGCATCATCCGTAGGGCCCCCACCCATTTGTGCTTGGTCAGTGGACAAGGCGCCGGATTCTGCGGGATTGGCAGAGGAGCCCATGTGACCATGAGGGGCTAGGATAAGGTTAGCGTGTAGAGGCTGGTTATGGGACTCCACGCGCCCAAGAAGCTGGTCAGACTTAGGATTATTTGCCGACAGAGTTCCTGAAAATGCGGGTAAAGCTGGCATTCCCACATGCGCACTAACAGCCGTGGGTAATGGGGTTTGAACCCCTCCAATGTTACCGTTTGGTTTAACGGTAATATTATTTGGCTCAAACACTTTGGAAAACGTGCTGCTTTCTACGACTGGATCAACAGAAGGATTTAAAAAATTAATGGGAGTTGAGTGTTGAACACAGACTCCACTAAAACTTCCGGGAACTATGATGTTCTTATCAGGGGAACCAACAGGACCCTCCACCATTCCAGGATTTGGGAAAGGAGCTCCAGGACATAGATCAAAGGGTTCAAACTGAGTTTCCTTCCAATTTTTCCCTCCTGTTTTCCCATTTCCTTGCTTGGATCTGTTGGTTTCTTGCTGAAGCTTAATCCTCTCCATTTCAGCCACCAGAATCTGGATATGTGCCTGAGCAGCTTCAAGATCCTTTCTAAGTAGGTCATTAGAGTTTATAGATCTAGAAGTGCCCACATTGTTTTGACAGTTAATATCTTGAATACCATTATCAAGATACGAAGTATTTACCTCAGAGATTCCACTGAAAGTAGCAGACTGCTTCTTCCTTTTAAGAATTTCATTCGAATCTTGGAGAGATTTGAAGTTGATATCACTCTCAAGATCATCTTGGATTTCCCAATCTTCATCAAGTTCAAGGTCCTCATCAGAGAGACCATGAACATGAAGCAAGGCAGGAGATATGGGTTCATTGGTTATAGGAGTTGTTGATTTAGCACCATTTAGATCAGGAACCATTCCTCCATGAGTATCAGCAGAACAAATAGACATAGTAGAATTTGCTTCACTGACTGGTTTTGCAACATTTAGAACTCGAATCTTCCCCTCAGAGATGAAACCTCTAGGTTGAGGTCCATCTTTAAGTTTCACTGAGCCATCTCCATTGAGGGAGTATTTACCCTCAAGATCTGGAGCCATAATACCCAAAAAAAGATGAACCTCCAGTAGTAGGTAGACCATTTGCCTTTTTTCCTTGATTAACCAAAGGGTTTGAAGAAACAGCAGCCTTAGGTTTCAAAAGATCCCTCATTTTCTTATTAAATCCCATCTTAACTTTGAAAAGAAAGAGAGAAGATAAGTTTTAGAGAGAGGGAGGAGCTTCTCTCTCTAACCCATTGTTGGTCTTGAGAACAGCTTAGTTATTTGTATCTTGGACGATTATCGAAGTCATGTCGGAGTCTTCCTTTTGAGCTTGAGGCTTTGTAGATGTCATCTATATCTCGGACAACTGCTGAAGTAGCGGAGTATCTTGGATGAATTCTGAAAACAACTTCTGATGATTTCTAAAAATAAAGTCTCCTTAAACCCAGATGACTGATGAAGAGTCCTTTTGCTGGGAACGACTGCTGATGTAGAGTCCTTCTGTTGGGGACCATTGCTGATGTAGAGTCCTTCTGCTGAGGATGATTGCTGATGTAGAGTCCTGCTGGGGACGACTTGGGATGATTGCTGATGTAGAGTCCTTCTCGGGACAATTGTAAACGTAGAGTCCTTCTGCTGGGGATCACAGGTCTCTCTGCTGGAGACAAATTTTCTGTTCTTCTAAATTGGTCCTTCTTCGGGGGACAAATCTTCTGAAATAGGTCTGGAGGCAAATCCTCTGAAATAGGTCTCTCTGCCGAAGACAAATCTTCTGTTCTTTCTGAAATAGGTCCTTCGTCTAGACAAATCTTCTATTCTTCTAAGAGTAATGCTACACACACAACCAAATGCACAACCAATTGCACAACACTGCTTAAAAATGTTGGACTTTGTGCTAAAAAGTCTGTACACACACTGCACATCATTTTGTGTGTACAGGCTTTTTAGCACAAAGTCCAACATTTTTAAGCAGTGTTGTGCAATTGGTTGTGCATTTAGTTGTGTGTGTAGCATTATTGTTCTTCTAAAACAAGTCCTTTTGCTGGGGACAAATCTTCTGTTCTAACACACGAATTCTGAGAGATACATGTATTCTGAGAGATACCCTACTTCTGGAGGCGACCCCGATACATGATGACTAGAGATACCCTTTATTTGGAGGCAATTCTGATATGTGATACTGAGAGGAACCCTATATCTAGAGGCGTTTGTTGAGAGATACCCTATTTCTGGGGGCACGATGCTGAGAGAAACCCTACTTCTGGAGGCAATTTTGATACTTGATACTGAGAGGAACCCTATATTTGGAGGCAATTCTGATACACGCATTCTGAGAGAAACCCTATATCAAGAGGCAACCCATGGATACAATTTCTGAGAGAAACCCTTCTATCTGGAAGGCAACGCACGGATACAAATTTTGAGAGAAACCCTTCTATCTAGAGGCAACCTACGGATACAAATTCTGAGAAAAATCCTTCTATCTGGAGGCAACCCACGGATACAAATTCTGAGAGAAACCCTTCTATCTGGAGGCAACCCACGGATACACGATGCTAAGATATACCCTACTTCTGGACACGATTCACAAATTCTAAGAAATACACAATTCTGAGAAATTCCCTATATCTGGAGGCATTTTGATTTCTAAGAGTTCTCTACTGGGGAGAAAGTTCTGATGAATTTATTGAAGTATACCTTGCCTCTAGAAGTAGTTTTGACGATATCTGAAAGTTCTCTGCTTGGGGAAACATCTGAGATATAAGGCTCATATTCTGGAGGTCCTACTAATTCAATCTGAGACTCATATCGGTCCTTCGACCAGCTCAAACACGTCGGGCTCCTTCTGACCCTTCCTTAAATATCTTGTTCAGGTTTGAAGATCCCGTATTCCAATCCATCTTCTGCAAATTCGTTCTGGATGTAATTTCTCAAGTGATAGTAGACTCAAATGCCCATCTCTGAGTCAATATATAATCAACCCAAATCAATGGGAGTTTGCTGTAAATCATCATTTCTTGGCTATTTTCAAGTTGCGGTGCCCTCGATTCTTCATGTCTAGGGACTTTTCTTCAATTCTAAATGGTTTTCAACCAAAAATTCAAATCTGCAAAGGTTCTTTAGACCAATTCCAACAAGTTTTAAGCACTCTTAAGGCTTATATATCAAGATTGGACCAATCCGGGGTTAAAACATTTTGTGGAGTCAATTTGTAGAGAGCGGAGCTAATTTTCAAAGGCACAGATAATATGCAAAGAATGTTGTTGAAGCGTATGTCAAATGCAGAGCATGTTTTAGCAGTGTTTGATCTAAATCCAACTTTTTTGATGAGGCAGGCCTTCTTGGCAATTCATATATCTAAATCCTAATCTTTAAAGTAAAACTCAAATCCTTTGAAGTTCGGGCTTTCAAGTCTTCTGATGGCTTAAGTTTTCCGACAACCTTTGAGTGATCTTCAATCAGCTTCTGCTTCTTATAAGTCTATATAGTGCTTTATCCATTTCAACTCTAATTATCTTGACTAATCAGTTCAAATCACCACTCATCTGACCCTTGCTCAAAGGTTCATTCCAAGCTGCTAACGAATCCCCAGAATTGGTAGATTTTTACTGCTTTTGTCAATCAAGTTCAAACTTCTCAAGATCATTCTAAACCATTTCCCCAAGTTTTCAAGTGCTTCCAAGGCTTTTAAGTCAAGAGATAGTCATCCCGGGGTTATACTAAAAGTTCCGAGGGGTTTAATATGTAAAGATAGAACAAATTCACCAATTCTGATTCATGTTCTGACAAGCAAGTGCATAATGATTTTGGCCAAAAACTCTGACAACTTCTCGGCTTTTTTAATGACGACTTTCAAAAGTAGAGGGCATCTCCTTAGGATGACTTTCTAAAGTAGAGGGCATCTCCTCACGATGGTTTTTCAGTAGATGCTTCTGCTAGCTCAATCGATCCAACCTTCCTTCTAAATAAAGGTACAATATATGCTAATTTAAAAAGTGTTTACAGATTATGATCCATCTCTGGAGGTTGACAAGTGCCAATTTATGGTGAATCAACTGATTAGTCGATACCCATGGATCTTTGAGATATACCCTTCTTCATGAGGCAGTTCCAATTCACAAATTCTGAAATATGCCCCCTTTCTTGAGGCAATTCTTGGATGATGTCTAAAAATTCTTTGCTGGGAGGATTACTTTGAATAGCAAACCTCTGGACAAAGCGATTTTTGAGTATATTCTAATGTAAGGGAGGTAGGGACTTATATTGTTGCTTCGACCATCTCATGCACGTAGGGTTCATTCTTTGACCTTTTTTGAATATCTTGACCCTGGTTTGAGGATCATGTCTTCTGATTTGCTCTTCTGAATCAATTCTGTTTCTCATTAACTTCATCCTAACCATAATTGATTGATGTAATAGCCATGTTTGGAACTTCTGCTAGTATCCACCTTTGGATGCTCACAAAATTTGAAAATTCATTATAGATCACTCTGGACCCACACACTCGAGATCACAACAGACTAGCTGACGAGAAACTAGACCATGACAAAGGTTGACAGACATTGACACAGGAAGATGATGCTCTTGACACTAAAATAGAAGCTTGGAGGAGAAAACTTAATTTTTCCTAAATTAATGCGTGTTTGTCATGTTTGACGAGTCTCTTTGCTTTTCATGTGCACTTCTTATCTTAGTGCAATAATACTCAGCTAATAAGTAATGCTTTGAAAATACTCCATATGGATCTCAATCAATCCTTTGCCTTTTTTTACTAAAATATGCTTTGAATTAGTGCCTTAGCTTATAGAATAAAAGACAATTTATTTCAAATGTTTTCAAAGATATACTTGACGATTCAGGATTTGCTTTTTATGTGATCGGGGGTACAGGCAAATGATGTTTTCCCCTAGTTGATGGGGATAAATGGAAGCTAGGGCAAACGCAGTTTGCCCCTAGTGTGGCAATGATATCTTAAGGCTCTGGGCAAACTTGAGATTTTGCCCCTAGTTTGCAAGGTTCAGGGACCGAGAGCCCGAAAAGCTTGCCAACTTATCACCAAGTGGGAGTCAGATCCAAAGTAGTTCGGCCAAGTTTTGAAAGAAGGTTCTTAAGATGTGGCTGAGTGTTTCAAGAGCAGTGACCGAACCGAGTAGGTTGCCTACGTATCTCCAAATGGGAATCAGGTCAAGTGTAGTTCCTCGAAGGCTAGAGGTTTTGAAAGAGCAAGGATTCAAGAATTAAGGGCCTTTTCAAGCTATGTCATCAGACGGATTTTCTAAAGCAGGTCACTTGTGGTAGGGTTGAAATAAACTAAACTACCCCTCCTTTTTCTTTTCTTTTCTTTTCTTCTTTCTTTTCCTTTATCTTTGACGGTTGATTCTTTTCACCTTTTCACTAGCCATCCAATTTTACATTTCTCATCATATATGTTTTTGGAGCAAGATTAGCCCTTCAAATCTTTGGGCTTAGAAATCAAAGCTTTGGGATAATTCATGTTTCCGAATTCTCGATCTTCTTCATTCTCCTTTCGTTTCTTTTCTTTCTAAAGTTTTGATTGGCTAGGATTAGATTCTTGAAAACAACATGCAAAATTTTCTTTTCTTTTCATGCTCTAACTTTTGCCTAGGCGCCCTTTTGGGTTTTCATCTTAGCGAGCTTTCTTTTTTCTTTTCTTTTCTTTTTCTTTTTCTTTTTCTATTTCCATTTCTTTTGTGCTCTAACTTTTTCCTAGGTGCCCTTTCGGGTTTTCATCTTAGCGAGCTTCACTTTTCTTTTCTTTTTTTTTTTTTTTTAGAGAAGTAGTTCATTTCAAAATATTTGGCTACCATCAAGGACAAAGTGTACATGGCTTGTAGTTTAGACAGGTTTGAATGGCGCATTTTTCTGGGCTCAAGGTTTCGAAATGGGAAGACCAGGGGTTTAAGCTAGTCCTGGGTTACTATTAAGCATATCTTTTCAAGATTTAAGCAAAAGCATCTCAAGATTCTTAAAGTAAGTCTAATCAATTCTTAGCTTTTTTCAGTGTTTAGCGTAAAATCAACTTTGATCCTTTCAGGATTTTTTTTTAATGCAAGAATTTATCAGCAATGCATATTTCACAATATCAGAGAAACGACACTTTCAGCTTAGATATTCATTCATTCATGACTACGCACAATTAATCAAGCAAATCAAGATTTCATTCCATTACTTTGAAAGAAAAAGGATTACAGTACTTGACATAGACTCAAAATAACTTGATAACAGACAAACTCGACAACAAGAAAATACTGTAAAACACAAAGCAAACTGGATTAGACTCTACTTGATCTCAAGTGGAGTATCACTGTGACTCGCATATTCCTCTTAAGCATCCTTTTGATTTTAACAAGTAGCTGTTTCCAAGCATCATCATTCAATCATCAAGCTCTCTATAATGCCCTTTCTAATATCTCTGCTGAATTCGACTTTGCCCTTCAATTACCCTCTGAATCTCCATAAAATACTCAACTGATAACTAGGTGGAGGCGGGAATCCATGGAAAAGGTGCCGCAATCCGCTCATGCCATGCAGTGGTGAAAGCAGTAATCGATAAAGTCTTTAGAATCGAATCTCTCATAACTCTGATGGCATCCTCAGACATGTCCTTTCTATAGCCATACTGCCTGGCTACTCGATATGGGATGGAAAAAGTGGTAGCATGTAAACCAAGAAGCCATATCTCGCTTCACCCTGGAAATCTAACAGTAACTGAACAATAATCCCAACGAGTACAGACCCAATGCATGTCCTCGAGGTGAGACCGCTTAGCCAAACAAACCAAACCTCAGAATTGCTGAAAAATGTACCTGCCTTTGATCTAAAGAAGGGATCCTGCAAAGTCCGCGGGGATACACCAATAAACTGAGTCACTCAAGAAGCCAAGTTTACAGCACTAAAGGGGCACCAGAAAGGAGTATTGTCCCATCAACATGTGCCTGATCTAGGCCCATTAGAGTTTCTATTAGAACCAACATCATAGGGTTTCGCCAAGAATGAAGTCCGCAAGCAACTGGTATGAGGGCATGGGATGAAGAAGAAAGCAGGAGTACGAAACCATAGCCAATGTCAAGGCACCCCATCCAGATATGGTATGATCGAAATGTCCTCCCATGGTTGATACGAACCCCGCCAATAATGCGACGAAACCCGTAACACGATTAATGTCTCGGACCGTTCTACTGTCAGATTCAATGGAAACCGCGACCCAACACCTATAACAGATGCGAACCTTGGTATAAAGGATGAAGACGCCACAATCAAGGATGGAAAACTCGATTGATAAGTCAAGGTATGAACGCCACAGAGTAAATCTGATAAGTTCGAATAGTTCTTCAAAGAACCAAAGAGAAAACTCTCACAATATTATTAATGATCAAAACTGAATATTACAAACCCTAAAACTGTTTAAATAGCTGAGGCTTAAAGTTGGGCCCTTTTAAGCCTACGAAATATTATGGTCCAATATAATTCACCCCAAACTAAAATAAAAGGAAACTAATGAATATAAAAAGTCCCTAAGTTGGCATGCAAGCCTATAATTTATTCTAGAGCTTGAATCATGGACACCCAGCCTTGTGGATCACTAGTATCCTCCTTTGGGCCACTCAGATTAGTCTCAACCCAAATTTGTTGAACCAGCCCATTGAGATTGTCCTTGAATCGCTTTGCTCGCGCCCTTGTAACCGGCCCAATTGGCACGTGGTTCGGGTCCGCATTCCACCTTGTGCTAGCCGCCATGTTCTCATCATTCCCCTCCTCTTGAAAAGGATTTGCCCTCAAATCATCACCTACATCAAAAGGAGATAAATCAGCAACATTAAAAGTAGTACTAACATTATACTCACCAGGCAACTCTAGCTTGTAGGCATTGTCATTGATGCGCTCAAGAACTTGAAAAGGACCATCGCCTCGGGGAAGCAATTTAGAACGCCTTTGTGCTGGAAATCTTTCTTTTCGCATGTGTACCCAAACCCAATCTCCGGGTTCAAAGATGATATTGCGTCGCCCTTTGTTAGCTTGCGTTGATATTGCTCCGTTCTTCGCTCAATATTGAGCCTTGCTTTCTCATGAATCTGCTTAACAAAATCTGCTTTCTTTTTTCCATCTTAATTAACACGCTCAGTCACAGGTAAAGGAGATAAATCCAAAGGAGTTAAAGGATTAAAACCATACACAATTTCAAAGGGTGAAAATTTAGTAGCAGAATGGATAGTACGATTATAAGCAAACTCAACATGTGGTAAACATTCTTCCCATGTTTTGATGTTCTTTTTAATAATAGCCCTTAACAAAGTAGATAAAGTCCTATTTACTACTTCAGTTTGACCATCAGTTTGTGGATGACAAGTAGTAGAAAATAATAACTTAGTCCCCAACTTACACCACAAGGTCTTCCAAAAGTAACTCAAGAATTTAGCATCTCTATCCGAAACAATGGTTCTAGGCATACCATGTAACCTCACAATCTCCTTAAAGAACAAATTAGCAACATGTGAAGCATCATCAGTTTTGTGACATGGAATAAAATGTGCCATCTTGGAAAATCTATCCACAACCACAAAAATTGAGTCTCGACCGTGTTTAGTCCTAGGTAAACCTAACACAAAATCCATTGAAATATCAATCCATGGTTCACTAGGAATTGGAAGAGGTGTGTATAAGCCATGGGGTTGTACTCTAGATTTCGCTCGCCTACATGTGACACATCTACCACAAATTCTCTCAACATCTTGTTTCATGCGTGGCCAATAGAAGTGTTCTTGTAAAACGGCTAATGTTTTTACTACCCCAAAATGTCCCATTAACCCTCCCCCATGTGACTCTGGCACAAGCAACTCTCTCACTGAACAAGTTGGAATGCACAATTTATTTTCTCGAAATAAAAACCCCTCATGCCTGTAGAATTTATTATGGGCTGTTTTTTCACAAGATTCAAATTCTTCACTAAAATCGAGATCTAAAGGATACAATTCCTTAATATGCTCAAAACCAAGAATCTTAGCATCAAGAGTAGAGATTAGAATGTACCTTCGAGAAAGTGCATCGGCAACGATGTTCTCCTTACCTTGTTTATATCGAATGACGTATGGAAACGTCTCAATGAATTCAACCCATCGTGCATGCCTCTTGTTCAGCTTGTGTTGGACTTTAAGGTGCTTTAAAGACTCATGATCGGTGTGAATCACGAACTCTTTAGGCCACAAGTAATGCTGCCATGTCTCCAAAGCTCGAACCAATGCATACATCTCTTTGTCATACGTGGGATAGTTTAAGGCAGCCCCACTTAACTTCTCACTAAAGTATGCAATCGGTCTTCCTTCTTGCATAAGCACGGCGCCAATACCTAAACCTGAAGCATCACATTCAATTTCAAAAGTTTTTGTAAAGTTAGGTAAAGCAAGTAAAGGTGCATGAGTTAACTTCTCCTTGAGTAATTGAAATGCCTTCTCTTGCTCTTCCCCCCATTTGAACCCAACATTTTTCTTGATGACTTCGGTTATCGGTGCAGCTATATTACTGAAGTCTTTCACGAACCTCCTGTAAAAACTAGCAAGTCCATGAAAACTTCGCACATTACTTACACTAGATGGGCTTGGCCATTCTTGGATAGCACGAATCTTTTCTTCATCAACCTGTATTCCTTGTGCACACACAACAAAACCAAGAAACACAAGCTTATCGGTGCAAAAAGTGCACTTCTTTAGGTTAGCAAACAACTTTTCATTTCTAAGCACATCTAACACAAGTTTTAAATGCTTCAAATGCTCTTCCAAGTTTTTGCTATAAATCAGGATATCATCAAAATAAACAACTACAAATTTTCCAATGAAAGCACGTAAAACATGGTTCATCAATCTCATAAAAGTACTAGGAGCATTAGTTAATCCAAAAGGCATAACTAACCATTCATACAAACCATATTTTGTTTTAAATGCAGTTTTCCATTCATCACCTTCTTTCATTCTAATTTGATTATACCCACTTTTCAAATCAATCTTAGAAAATATACAAGAACCATGCAACTCATCTAACATATCATCTAAGCGAGGAATAGGGTGTCGATACTTTACCGTTATGTTGTTGACGGCTCGGCAATCAACGCACATTCTCCAAGTCCCATCCTTCTTAGGAACCAAAATCACCAGAACGGCGCATGGACTCATACTTTCTCTTACGTACCCCTTTTCCATCAACTCACTAACCTGCTTTTGTAGCTCCTTTGTCTCCTCAGGATTGCTTCTATAGGCTGGTGGTCGGTTTGGAATGGTAGCACCGGGCACGAAATCAATTTGATGTTCAATCCCTCGAATAGGGGGTAAACCATGTGGAACCTCCTTGGGAAAGATATCACCAAACTCCTGCAAAAGAGAAACAACAGAACTAGGCAAAGATGAGTCAATTTGGTTAGTGTTTAAAAATGCCTCTTTGTACAAAAGTACAATCATAGGCTGATTTGTAAACAACGCTCGTTTGATCTCACTCGATTTTGCATAAAAATTCTTTTTTTGGTTTCCCTCTAATTTTCCCTCAATGGCTGCATTTTTCTTTTCTTTTTCTCTCTCATTTTTCTCACTCCTTTTCTTTTGTTCACTCTCTTTCTTTTGATCACTCTCCCTTTGCAACCTCACTTGATCTTCATAAACTTGCTTCGGTGTCAAAGGCACTAAGGTGATTGTCCTTTGATTAAGCACGAACGAGTATTTATTTGTGAAACCATCATGCTTAACACGTCCATCAAATTGCCATGGCCTCCCTAACAACAAGTGTCCAGCTTGCATCGGAACCACATCACTCAAAACTTCTTTTTTTTTTTTTCGGAAAATGGTAAATAGATTCCAAAAAGGGACTGTACACGGGACTGTACACAAAATGGTAAATAGATTCCAAATAGATTCCAATTTATAAGGTCGTGGATGCTTGATTGTTGGCAGCCCTAATTTCTCCACCAAAGTTGTGCTAGCAACGTTAGTGCAACTCCCCCCATCTATGATCACACTACACACCTTATCTTTGACATGACATCTCGTATGAAAGATGTTCTCCCGTTGTGCCTCATCATCTTCCTTAACCTGCATGTTTAGAGCTCTCCTTGCCACTAACAAATCCCCTTGGGCAGCGTACTCTTCATCATCGGCATCCTCCTCCAATGGTGGCACAGATTCGTTGTCATCTTCATCTTCGGTTTCAATCTCACCATTATCTCGTAACACCATAACTCTCTTGTTTGGACATTGGCTAGCTATGTGTCCCCTACCTTGGCACTTAAAACACTTAATATCACGGTTCCGAGAAGTAGACGAATCGGATTTACCTTGATTTCCATGGCTGGCCACCTCTTGTTTTTGCTCAGTTTTTGGCTTCACCAAAGGCTGCTTCTCATCTCTTTTCCAATTATTTGGTTTCCAAGCGGATGTATTGGAATTTTGGCTTGGATTTTGGCTTGGACGTGTGCTGCTGCCCCTCCTCTTGAGTTGATTCTCAATTTTAATAGCCATGTGTACCATATCCTCCAACTCAACATAGTGTTGCAATTCCACTGCATTGGCAATTTCCCGATTCAACCCAACTAAGAATCTAGCCATTGTAGCCTCTCGATCTTCCTCTACATTCGCTCGAATCATAGCAACTTCCATCTCCTTATAATATTCTTCCACACTCCTATTACCTTGCCTCAAACTTTGCAACTTGTTGTACAACTCTCGGTAATAATAGCTTGGAACGAACCGCTTCCTCATCACAGTTTTCATATCCTCCCATGTCTCTATTGGACGCTCCCTATTTCTTCTCCTATTCAACACCAATTGATCCCACCAAATGATAGCATAATCAGAAAATTCAATGGCAGCAAGTTTTACCTTCTTAGCCTCAGAGTAATGGTGGCAATCAAATACTAATTCTACCTTCTTCTCCCATTCTAGATAGGCTTCCGGATCATTCTTCCCTTGAAACGAAGGAATCTTCATCTTAATACTACCCAAATTATTATCTTCCCGGTTCCTAGCTTCTCTAAACCTAACTTCTCTACCCCGCCCACCATATCTCCTATGATTATCTATTGACTCCTGATCATTTTCTTCGTCAAAGTCTCCCCAAAAATACTCCTCTTCTTCAACTCTCACTCCCCTCGGTTGAACTCTCTCTCTTCTACGTCCATGAGGAGCATTGTTTTGTGGCTGCTCCACACGTGCATTCTCTACTTGTTCATGAACTTGTTCCATCTCTGTCCTCAATACCCTCCTCATTTCACCCATTAATGCCTCCAATAGTAGTTTCTGATCAGTCTCTCCCGAAACCTCCCCGGCATTAATTTCGTCTTTATTGGCCATATTTCGCTGCAAAACAAAGATTAGATAAAAAAAATATACAGGACCTCACAACTCTCGCTCACGTGTTTCACTCAACTAGGATGTATCACTCAAGTTCACTCGTGTTTAAACTGAAAATCAATTTGGCTTTTACCCTCTTATGTGCTCACCACTCTTGCCTTTTTCCACTCATAGTAATTTTCACTTAGTTCTTATGAAACTGATAAAACAATGACCAGAATTTCTCAGTAACAATGCACACCCAAACTAGACCAATCAAATTTGGAAGTTGAAAGCACGACTAAAAACGAACGCGGATGGCTAGGTTTCCAAAAGCACAAAAAAAATGGAATTTTCGGAAAAAAAATTTCACACTATGGAGTAAGGTCAAATTTGGACTCCTTAGACCCCCAATATTGTAAAACAAAAATAAAATTTTAAGCCGATTTTTTGTACTCTTTTTTTATTTTTTATTTTATTTTATTTTTTTTTTTTTTCGCGGCTTACCGATCTCTTCTTTCTTTTTTTTTCTTTTTTTTTTTAATCAGGCAGACTTCACAGTTCACGTATCTGATTCAGAAACCCTAATTCTCGAGAAGAAAAAAAACCACAATAACAACGATCACGAGAATGAACAAACACGAAGTAACAAGAGCAAATCACAGATCACATTCGCAAACCCTAAACACGAAATTCCAGATCGTAATCGAACACCTTTTTTTTTTTTTTTGATATGGTTCAAAAACGAGAACGAATAAGAAAACGAAGAGAAACAAAAACGAATACGAACAGAACCAGAAGAAACGAATAAGAACAGAAACGAAAAAGATATGATAAACCTGAGACTAGAACTGTGCTCTGATACCAACTGATACGAACCCCGCCAATAATGCGACGAAACCCGTAACACGATTAATGTCTCGGACCGTTCTACTGTCAGATTCAATGGAAACCGCGACCCAACACCTATAACAGATGCGAACCTTGGTATAAAGGATGAAGACGCCACAATCAAGGATGGAAAACTCGATTGATAAGTCAAGGTATGAACGCCACAGAGTAAATCTGATAAGTTCGAATAGTTCTTCAAAGAACCAAAGAGAAAACTCTCACAATATTATTAATGATCAAAACTGAATATTACAAACCCTAAAACTGTTTAAATAGCTGAGGCTTAAAGTTGGGCCCTTTTAAGCCTACGAAATATTATGGTCCAATATAATTCACCCCAAACTAAAATAAAAGGAAACTAATGAATATAAAAAGTCCCTAAGTTGGCATGCAAGCCTATAATTTATTCTAGAGCTTGAATCATGGACACCCAGCCTTGTGGATCACTAGTATCCTCCTTTGGGCCACTCAGATTAGTCTCAACCCAAATTTGTTGAACCAGCCCATTGAGATTGTCCTTGAATCGCTTTGCTCGTGCCCTTGTAACCGGCCCAATTGGCACGTGGTTCGGGTCTGCATTCCACCTTGTGCTAGCCGCCATGTTCTCATCAATGGTAGTACAATAGCGAGCAAATAAGTGGTAAAAATCAATCTCTTGATCAGAAATCATGGACCGAGCAACAGGAGGAGAACAACTAAGGAGTGATGATAGGTTCTTTACATATCTAGCCTGAATGGTGGGGAGGATCAGGTCGGAGTAAGGGCTGAAATTGAGGATGGCACTGAATTCTTCAATAGTGGTGAGATCTCTTGATGTCCAAATCAAAATACATGGAATTTTGAATCCCAACATCGAATGGCGGCACGCATACTATCTTCTTCGAATTTTACATTTCTCAACTGAAAGAGAGTACCAAGGCCAAAATATCTTAAATGTAGATAATCATACCGGTAACCTCATCCATCCATGAGAAAAGAGTCTGGGGATCAAGAGGAGGCATCTGTCCGCAACGTTACTTCTTCTGCTGAAATTCAGGGATTTTAATCCTTAAGCGCCCATCTTTTATTCTGATTTACTAGGGATTTTCAAATACTCAGGTGTCTTTCTATAAAAGAATTTTCAAAGAATGATATTTACAAGAAGGGATTTACTAAAGATCAAAGATGGAAAATCATTTCCTTTTTCAAAACATTTTTCAAAATCGAAGAAATCAAGTTCCAAAAAAAAGACATTTTTTCTTTTTGGAAGTATATTAGAGATGTCGCACTCGTGAGTCATTTATGCAATACTCGTGTAGTGTATGCAATGCACCTTAATCTATATCTTAGACCTAGCATATCAGCACATAAGCACATAAGATTCCTTGAGTATGCCAATCATCATACTAATCTAATCATTATCCAAGGATTTTTTTAGTTTTGAAATTCTTGATGGCTCAGGTTTACAAAATCGAATTTCTCATGAAAATCTCGAAAGAAAGGAGAAGAATTGTAGCTTTCAAAAATATTTTTGAACCATCAATGCTTGTGGTGCGAAATCATGATTCTTTAAAATCGAGGTAGGAAATTTGAAATTCTAAAATCTGGGAGAGTTTTGACATTGAATCATCAAAGTGTGAAATCATGATTTTTCTTTTTGAAAACCAAGGTTTTGAAATCCTTAAAATCTGAGAGGAGAAATAAAAATTGAATCATCAAAGTAGGAATTTTGAAATTCTCTAAAATCTAGGGAGAACTTTGGAAGGATTTTGTGAAAGTGAATTTCAAAGTGATTTTTCAAAAGGGATCTTCCCGGAATTTTTCAAAAGACTCAGGTTTTAGAAGAAGTGCTAGTATTTTCAAAATTTTAAAAAATGGTCCTCGAATAATGACTGGATGTTTGGAGAAAGACCATACTACTCTAGAGGAATCAACCATATAAGGTTTGATGATACCTTCGCATACACGTCCTCATCATCCACATAATCCCTTATGGGCAAACACAAATAATTCATCACATTGTCCTAATCAAAGATGATAAACATGATCCTAATTGAAGGGTTCTATAGAAACTATATGCAAAGACCGGGTTTTAGTCTCATGAAGGGTCCATTAGCAAGCCAAGGGCTCTATATAACGTAAGCGGTAGGTATCCCCTGAGGTACCGTGGCATAAAATTGTTTGGTATTCGGGGTGTACTCCTAGACAGAATTTCATCCTATGGATTGCTGTCCAGAATAGACTAGCGACCCATGATCGGATCTATTCCTTTACTTCGGGTCCCCTTGTATGTACCTTTTGTCACTGGCATATGGAGACTCACAACCATTTATTTTTTGAATGTACTTATGCTTCTTTCATTTGGCAGGATTTGATGCAAAGATGCAAACTCATCTGGAACAATGGATAGCTCAACACTGGAAGGGAAAGTAAATTCAACAGGCAATCCCAAAGATTTGTGATGAGAATCAACATGGGCCATTGCAAGATCCATTGCATGTTCCAAATGGGCCAATTACAAGAGTAAGGACCAAAAAGATCAAAGAAGCTTTCAATGGGCTGATTCAAGAAATTTGGGCTGATTTTAGCATTCCTAAGAGTGGCCCAAAGGGAAATGAAGACTATGTCAATTTAATTCATGCATGTGAAGATGTGGACTGAATATAACCTCTAAGATATAGCTATATATGTTTTATAGATAGTAGTTGAGAGTTGGTTCATGTTTTTAAGTGCATTTAATGAGTTAAACTACTTTTTTGTACTAGCCTTTGCTAAAAAACGTGAATGCTTTATTTCCTATGGTTGAGAGGTTGTTCCAACTACTTGCATTTATTCCTATGGTTGGAGGGATGTTCCAAGCCTATATATATCATTGCTTATCTTTTGTAATGGACAGATTTGATAAATTGATAAAAAGTGAGTTTTTACTCCTTCTTCTTGGTTCTTCATTGAACTTTCAGAACTTATCAAGGTTTTCACCTTGTGGCGTTCAAAACTAAGAATACCTGTGGTTTGCGTCTCTTTATAGGCGTTGGGTCTCAGGTTCACTAATTGGAATACCTGTGGTTTGCGTCTCTTTATAGGTGTTGGGTCACAGGTTCACTTTCGCAACAATCTGATTTCTAGCTTTCTTGGGAAGATATTCAATTTTGTTGTTGGGTCTCAATACAAGTTATTGAGGTTCGCATCATTTGGTATCAGAGCTCAGGCTCTAAAATCAGATTATCTATCCATTTTGTTTTTGTGTCTTTGTTTGTGTCATCTTGTTCTTAAAAAAAATTATTCTCAAAAAAAAAAAAAAATCTGATATTTTTTTTTTATGTTCTGTGTCATCGTGTTCTTAAAAAAAAAAATATTCTGATCGTTGTGTTCTTCATATCTTGTTCTTGTTCGTGTTGTTATTCTTGTTGTATTGTGTCGTGCACAAAGAGTTACCAAAAAAAAAGTATGATTTTTGTATAATACTTTTTTGTACTAGCATTTGCTAAAAAACGTGGTAGCTTTATTTCCTATGGTTGGGAGGATGTTCCAACTACTTGCATTTATTTCCTATGGTTGGGAGGATGTTCCAACTACTTGCATTTATTTCCTATGGTTGGGAGGATGTTCCAACTACTTGCATTTATTTCCTATGGTTGGAGGGTTGTTCCAACAACTTGCATTTATCCCTATGGTTGGAGGGTTGTTCCAATCCTATATATACTCTTTTGTATGGGCAGATTTATATAATGGATTAAACACAATTCTGAAGTTGAGCTTTGCTCCTCCCCCTTGTTCTTCACAGAACACAATTTTTGACTTATCAATCAGCCTTTCGCATCTGATTGTGGCGTCTTCACACACCATGACTTATCAATCAGCCTTCCGCATCTGATTGTGGCGTCTTCACTAATCTTTGGAATACCCGTGGTTTGCGTCTCTTTATAGGCGTTGGGTCACGGGTTCACTATCACAACAATCTGATTTTAGCTTTTCTGGGTAAACATGTCAATTTTGTTGTTGGGTCTCAATACAAGTTATTGAGGTTCGCATCATTTGGTATCAGAGCTAGGTGTTGCTGTCTATGGATTATGGAGAGAAAGGAATAAGAGGACGTTCAAAGGTTCTTTCATGCCACAAGAACAACTGCTCTAAACTCTGGTCCTTCAAATTAATACTCAAATTAGAATCCAAAGGAAACAAGATCCACAACTAGAGTTTTTTGCTAGATTCTGGACATAATAGGGTGGTTGCTAGTTTGTCTTTGTTTTTTTGTGATGTTTGACTGAAGTTTTTGGCTTCTTGGTCCTTCTCTGGTTGATTTTGTTGGTGGCTTTATTTGCCACTAGTCCTTCAGCTGTGCTTTATTGTTTATCCTGGGGTATCGCCCTTGTACTTTTGTACATCCTTTTTTGGAATATATTTACCCAATTCCGGAAAAAAAAAAAAAAAAAAAAAAAAAGAAGACTACATGCTACCAAAGTCTCTTCGCAAATGGAGGAAAGGGGGCCTTCCACCCACAAGACAATGGTCTCAAGTAGTCGCGGTGGGAGAACAATGCTTGCAAATGCAGGCCGAAACTACACGATTATCAAATTAATAACAAGGATATTCATTGGTTTAAGTCAAACCCTCGAAGAACAAGAAACCATAGGTTTCATGTTCAAATCCCCAGCAGAGTCGCCAGATTTGTGGACCAATGTACGCTCGCTCAGCCGTCCTGGCGTTCTCCCTCGGTAGTGTCCTGCGACGGATCCCAAGGAGCACACTTCAAGGAAAACTAGAACTTCCTTACATGGTCCTAGAGACAAAGAGTCGCCACCTAATTTTTATCGGGAAGTAGGAAACCCAAGTTTCACTCACTCAAAATTGAATAAGGTTACTCACCCTTCATTACCAGAAATTAGGTTTGGGGGTCTTGGTACGAGAGGGGAAGGAGCCCAAGCAAGACTAAAGCACCCCCTCCTCTCCCTACCGAATGGTAGGCCTTGATTCAAATATCCTTGTTCTTAATTCATAATTGGTGTTGTTTCCTCAAACATAATAGATAATATATACATGTCAAAAAGGAACATCTAGTGAAAATCATTTCAAGAGATTAAATCAAATAGCAGTCAGATGTACATGCAATATAAGGGAGATGTATACTTACAGTGGTTAGTCCTGCCCGAGACCGATGTAAGTGAAGGAAACATGTCATGATATGCAAGAGAGTGAGAAGACTTACATTGGGTTGACTCAAGCGGAGTCGTAAAAGTAAAAAGAATGGAAACGTGTAATACAATGATGCAACAATCCTAGATAACGTGTCTCTAACAAATAATCATAAAAACGGAGACTACCCTAAAGGATTTGTGTCGTTGAAATAAAGTTGTAAACCTAGAAAAATTCAAAGAGAAGGGATGAGAAGAGTTAACGATACATGGGCACTAAGCCGCATGTAGACGAGGCAAGCTCATGAATCGAAGACCGGATCCATGGCACTCAATTCTCTGCACGAAGACATCAAGGAACACCCAAGCATTGCAAAAGCACAAGAAAACAAATGATATGCATGAAAAGCAAGTAGAAAATGTCATCAATCAAATTTCCACATTCAGCAACCTCTAATAAATCCTATCAAAAGTGGTCTTAAACATGAGCTGGGTTGAAACCCTTTTACAGAAAGTTATATACATGTCTTAAGGAACTTCTCCAAAAAGTAGAACCTCTTTATCTTTTTTGAAGCTTGAGAAATAGGGGTTTTGGGAACAGTGGATCAGGATTGTCCACTGTTCTTGTAAAAATCATAATTAATTCTACAAAAATCATGTGAAGCTCTATTTGGTGTCAAAAGAAATATATTTCGTTGTAGTTTATGAAAAAAATAATCCCATGGACATGTCATGATCTTAAGGTTTCTAAAAAGTTATTTTAAACAGACTCGGTTATTCTGGAAGTTTGATGTCATTTGACAAAAGAATTCAAATCATAATAGAAATTCATGAATCATGTTAATCAAGTTGATCAAAGCTTTTAATTTCTCATCCAATTATCCTAGATGATTTCTAAACCAAGTTTTATTCATGAATTGTTGTTGAGTGATCAAGGTATGACCATTTTGTATACATAATCACAATTGTAGTTAAACTTAGAAAATTCCAGAATAATTGTATCAACTTCAAACGCTTAGAAAACAATCTTAACTCGATCATATGCTCACTATTTTACATCAGCATATAGATACATGAGTTAGGAATCATCCCCAAAAAGCGGAACATTGATAACTATTATAGATTTTCTAAAATTCAAGCACAAAGAGGCTATGTTCAAATCTATCAACCGATTTCTCAACAATTTCTAAAAGTAGCATATGGATCCTAGAAGTTCTCAAAACAGACCGGATGAAAGCTAATTCATCAAAGTTTACCCAGAAATTTTGAAATCCATCAAACTATGGGTTTTGATAGACCAAATCTTATGGACAAAACTAATCTGTTTTGCTGAATTTTATCTAGTTTATTTTAAAGTGTGAGAAAAATATCTTAGGTGTTGATTGAAGTTTATTTAGAGATCAAACTCATAGATCCACTTAATTGACATAATTTCCAATCAGTTTAGCCCTCAAGTTCTATGAAGAACTTTAGATCATGGATCAAAGGGACTTACAAATATTCTATTGGAGGTGAATTCAATAGGAATTCTAGGTAATAGAAATAATCAAGAGATGGGAAACATAGGAATCATTCCTCTCATAGATCATACTTCCAAACCATCATAGAATTCAAAATAGATACATTTATGTAATCATGTATGCATGAATCTAAAACTATAATAGAAAGAGGAAATCAAAATTGAAAATCAAATTGAAAATCAATCTCTAATTATGAATTATCAACAAAATCAAAGATATTTGGATCTAGCTATGTGAGTGTGTGAAGAATAAGAGATAAAGAAGATGATAAATAAAATAAAACTAAGCTAGATCCAAATCTTATAGATCAATATATATAATGTAGGAATTAGAGATGAATTATAGTGTTCACCTCTTGGAGGAATCTCAATTTTGCAATCAAAGTTGTATTGAAGATCTCCTTCTTCAAGTGTTCTTCAAGCACTCATCCATGGAAGTTAGGGGAGGAAATCGATGTTAAAATCATGATCTAATTACCCTAAGATTAGTTTATCAAATTTCAATTCATAATTCTCTCTCTCTAGAATTCTCTCCTAATTGAAAGGATATCCTCCCCTTGCAAGTATATTCAATTATGTACTTAAAGCTTCTTCAAGATATTCTAAGGTGATCTCATATGAGATGTATGAGATCTATATATAGAGTTTTGAAGACTTAGCTCTTAAGTTATGGGATTAAAACAGGATTTTCAGTGATCAGAAAAGGATTAAAATGGCCATTTCGGTGCCTAAACGCAATTTCCTTGCAGTGGGAGCCTTCTAGAAGGGTCTGGAACCAAAAAAATACGATGGAGAACACACTTCATAGGTGGCAATTTTGGTGGGACCTGCCACCCCCTTACCCAAAACCGCCATCTACTATTTGGTGATGGGAACCATAGTTCACCAAAGCTTAAAGATGATCATTTGCAAGTTCCAGATGGGCCAATCACAAGATCAAGAGCTAAGAAGATCAACGAAGCAATGCAAGGACTGGTGCAATCCACTTGGGCAAAGCTCATAAACTTATTATGCAAGGCCCCAACATTTAACATGGGCTTGAAGGAAGAAGAATCAGTTCTAGTTCATGTGATACAAGCTACAGAAGGGGTGGAATAGCTTATTGGGTTTTTATAGACTTTAATTTTTTATGTTTCTATGGTTTTGGCATGTGGGCCTATTTTATTTTTTAAGTAGACATTTATTTAGCTTTAAACATGCAGTTTAAGTTGTTTTGGGCTTGAGTATTTAGCCCATGTCTTTTATTTTCGTTGAAGGCCTTTTTGGCCCAAGGGTTTCTTAGAAGGGATTAAAAGAAAGAACTTTGTAGCAGCTTTGAGATCATACAACGTGAATGAAATTTATTTTCTGGAGAGCTATTCAGTTTTCTCTACTTATTCTTGATTGAACAATCCGAACTTATCAAAGGCATTCCCTTTGTGGCGTTCAAACCAAATCTGGGTTCTTGAAACAGGATTTCAACGGGTCTAGATCATTCCTGTGACTTGATTGTTGGCTTTCTTGGGTGAATTACAATCTGATCGTGTGTTCAAGGAATATCAATTCCGCGGGTTCACATCATTTGGTATCAGAGCTTAGGCTCCAAATCAGGTCTGATTTATCCATTTTATTTCGTGTTCTTTTGTCTGTTTCTCATTTTTTTCTGTTCTGTTATTTTCGTGATCTTGTTTCATCTCGTCTTTCTGTTCAGTTCGTGTTCGTGTTCGTGTTCGTGTTCTTGATTACAATCTGGAATTTCGTGTTTAGGGTTGCGAATCTGATCTGCGATTTTTTTTCTCTTGCTACTTCGTGTTCGTTCATCCTCGTGATTTAGGGTTATTTTGGTGCTTCACGAACGTGAACTGTGAAGTCGCCCTGATTATTCAAAAAAAAAAAAAAAAAAAAAAAACGAAAGAAAAGAAAAGAGGAGAAAAAAAAAAAAGAAAGAGGAGAAGAGATCGGGTCCGAAAAAAAAAAAAAATTATTCGTGATTTTTTTCTTTTATTCCTCTCGAAATCTAATTTCTTGTTTCGTTTGCCCTCGTCGTATATTTTCTTGAGATCCGTGTCATTTTTTTTTCTATTACTTCCTTGTTTCTAGAATCTATTGCTGGCTGGGATAAAACAAGGTTGTGTCTTGATTTAGTTCAATTAGTTCTTGAAAGAACTTGAAAGGGAAAATAATTGAGGTAAAAGGCAAGAGTGTGTGAGACTAATTTCGGGAAAAAGCCAATCAGAGTGAAACACGAGTGGAGTGACAATTTTTTAGCGTAAACACGTAAGGGAGTGTGTGAGGTTTTACCACTAATATTCTTGTTTTGCAGCACATTAAAATGGATGACTCAACACCTAGAGGGGAGGCAGATAACACAACCTTTATGTTGCAGGCCATGCAACGACATTTTGAACGGTTAAATTTGGTGTTGGGGATAGGATGGATCAACAAGATGTAGTGATTCAAAATCTGCAAGGTGGGCGTGATGGGAGGAGACGTGAGCCTAGAGTTGAAAATGAGTATGAGATCGAAGAAGATGAAGAGGATGAGGAAGACGTAGTATCTGATGTTGGTAGGGGAGGAATGTGCAGACCTAGAGGAGGTAGGCGTGGAAGAGGACCTAGGGGGAATCCAAGGGGTCGAGATGGGGTAGATAGGAACCTTGGGAGCATCAAAATGAAAATACCATCTTTCCAAGGGAGGAATGACCCTGAAGTGTATTTAGAGTGGGAGAAGAAAATAGAGTTGATTTTTGATTGTCACAACTACTCAGAGGAGAAGAATGTGAAGCTGGCGGTAATTGAATTCACTGATTATGCAATTATTTGGTGGGATCAATTAGTGACCAATAGGAGGAGGAATCATGAAAGACCTGTAGAAGCATGGGGTGAGCTGAAAGCTATCATGAGGAGGCAATTTGTACCTAGCCACTACTACAGAGACCTCTACCAAAAGTTACAAAACCTTTCACAAGGGTCCCGGAGTGTGGAGGAATACCATAAGGAGATGGAGGTGGCTATGATTCGGGCTAATGTAGAGGAGGATCGAGAGGCCACAATGGCTAGATTTTTAAGTGGTTTGAATAGGGATATAGCCAATGTAGTTGAGTTGCAGCATTATGTGGAGGTAGAGGACATGGTGCACATGGCTATGAAGGTGGAGAGGCAATTAAAAAGAAAAGGGGCAGCAAGGTATACTTCAATTTCTAGCACTCCTTGGAAACCAAAGTGGGAAAGGAATGACCGAGCTGTAGTAAAGGGAAAGACCGAACCACCTAAAGAAAAAGATGATGGGACTAGCAAGAACAAATCCAAGGTAGAGTTGCAACCTTCAAGGAATAGAGATATCAAATGTTTTAAATGTTTGGGTTTGGGGCATATAGCGTCTCAATGTCCAAACAAGCGGGTGATGATTATGCGTGACAATGGGGAGGTGATGACTGAAGGTGAAGACGATAGTGATGGAGTATCTGATGCTAGTGATGATGATGGATTGGAATACCCCGTAGAAGGTGAGTCTCTTGTTGCCAGGCGTGCTATCAATACACAAATGAAGGTAGATGATATGGAGTAGCAGAAAGAAAACATATTTCATACTAGATGCTATGTAAATAACAAGGTGTGTAGTATGATTATAGACAGGGGAAGTTGCACCAATGTAGCTAGTACCACTTTAGTTGAGAAGTTGAACTTACCTTTGCTGAAGCATCCTAGACCTTATAAGTTGCAATGGTTGAATGAGTGTGGAGAGGTTAAGGTCAGTAAGCAAGTTTTGGTGGCCTTCTCTATTGGGAGGTATCGTGACGAGGTGCTTTCTGATGTAGTTCCTATGCATGCTGGCCATATTTTGTTGGGGAGGCCGTGGCAGTATGATAGGAGAGTGATGCATGATGGGTTTAGGAACCGATATAGCTTTGAAAAAGATGGAAAAACAATCAAGCTTGCTCCTTTAACCCCAAAACAGGTCTATGAGGACCAACTGAAACTAAAAAGTGAGGTTGAGCAAAAAAGAAACATGAGAGAAAAGAAAAATGAGAGTGAGAGAGAAATTTCAAGAAAAAGAGAGAGTGAAAAAGAAAATAGAGTCATTGGACATAGGGTTTAGCAAAAGATGGGTTAGAGAGAGAAGCTCCTCCTTCTCTCTAGCTTCTCCTGTGATTTTCTTACATCCAAGCTCTTCTTTTCGACTGGAATGGGGTCAAATAAGAAAAAAAGAAATCAAATTGCTAGTCATGGAAAAGCTGGTTCTCCATCATCCAACCCAATCTCCAAGCATCAAGCTCCCAAAGATTTTGTTAGTCCACCTAAGGGTGTTGAAACCACTCAAGTTCTGGAGATTAGCAAAGGCAGTGGATTACTTCTAGATGCTATGGATGCAGTTGCTTCTTCTATTGTTGATACAAAACATTCCCCTGTTCCTTGTTTTTCAAAGGGGGCTAATGAGTCACTGGCAGGTGAAGACCCAAAACCTTCATTATCAAATGTTGCCACAGGTTCTAATGTATATTTGCTCCATGAGACAATAGATGAAGTTTTATCAGACCCAAAGGCTACTCCTACTCATATTAAGGAAGGTCAAATAAACATATCAAATATCCCTTCTCATGTATACTCTGATGAGGACCTGGAATTACATGAAGATTGGGAGGATGGTCTTTCCTGTCAAGGTGATGTTGAAGATGGTACATCTATGAAAGGAATTTCCTTCAAATCTGTACAAGATTCTAATGAGATTCTTAAGAGGAAAACAAAAGCTGCTAGTAAGGACAAGACTTCAAGTGATTTTATTATCTCTAATCCAGCCCGAACAGAAGTATATGCAATTAATGATGAAGGTATACAAGTAATTCATAGTCAGCCTAAGCTTGATGTTCTTGGTCCTGTTGACTCTAATGATATCCTAAGAAAGGATCTTGATGATGCTCAAGTCCATATTCATCAACTTGTGGCTGAGATGGAAAAACTAAAAGCTGATCAAGGATCTAGCAGATTTCAGCAAGGAACCAGGAGGCCTTATCAAGGTAGGATCCCACATAGAGCTGGAGGTAACAGAAGTGGGTACTACTCAGGCCGGGAATGGAGAAAAACTCAGTTCAAGCCTTTTGATATTTGCGGTGATGTTGAAACCTCTAGTGGAGAATCTTATGGACGTGGCAAGAGGCAAATTTGGAAGGCCATTCACCGGAATTCGAATGGCAAAATGGATGAAGAACAGCTGCTCAATGTTCAAAAACTCACTTCGGTTGATCCGAAAATTAGCAATTGGAATGTCCCCAAAGTGTTTACCGCGAGTGCATTGCACCCTCCCAATTCCCACGCGCATGAAGCCAACGGTAACAATGTGCAGGCCTTAACTACGCAGAATGCGCACATGGGCTCACCCTTAATACCCGGCGCTTTGTCTGGGGAGGGACCCACTAGCACGTTGAGTGGAATTACAAAGTATGAGTTGGCAGTTTCTAAGACTACAGTTGACCACAAAGCCTTGTCTTCAGGCGCATTGTCCCCTGCGCCAACTATTCCAGTGGCCCACCCGTTTGAATTAACATTCCTCAATTCAGGCGCCTTGTCACCAAAGAGCACCCACATGCCTGGTGTTGGAAAGGAAGGCCTTGCGTATGGCAGTAGCCTACCCGCTTATAACCACTATGTTACTAAAGTACCTTCTAAACCTGTTTCTACTGATAATACTACTCCTAATCCCAGATGGGTATCCCTGGTTAAAGGTAAGGATAATTCAGATTTCAAGGTTAATTTTATTAAGCCCAATATTGATGCTGAACGGACAGTCATTACATTACCCAGTTCCTTACCTAAACTGGGTATTAGTAATTGGGATAACACACTTGTGGGTTCTTTTATTGGCAAAAAGCTTCCTTATACTTTAGTCAAGAATGTCACAACTAAAATGTGGGCAAAGATGGGTATGTTTGATATGCTTGCAATAGATTCGGGTTATTTCTTTTTCAAATTTCATACTAAGGAAGACAGTGTTAATGTGCTTGAAGGGGGGGGGGGGGGGCCTTGGCATGTGGTAGGGCAACCCATTTTATTGAAAAACTGGCAGCCAGGACTTGTTCTTGATAAGGAAGCTCCATTCTCAGTTACAATTTGGGTACACTTGTTTAATATTCCATTGGAGTACTGGACGCCTGAGGGTTTAAGCCACATTGCAAGTGCAATAGGCAGGCCATTGCATGTGGATAGAATGACTGCCTCTTGCAGAAGAATATCCTATGCTAGGATATGTATAGAAGTTAAAGCTGATTCCGATTTGTTGCATAATTTTGATATCCAAGTTGAAGGTGCGGATACAGAAAGGATTACTATTGATGTTGAATATCAATGGACTCCACTACGGTGTGCTAAATGCAATAGATTTGGCCATAATTGTTTGAAGAATCAATTGTCCCATAAGCAGCAGAAATCTCATATTCCAAATCCTTGTAATCAAACTACTGAAGATGATGGTGCTTGGAAGACAAAGGGTAAAGGAAAATTGCTCTATACAGAAGGCTCCCAATCAGTAGCACAACTTGAAATAGAGGATAAAATGGAGAAGTTTCCACTTAATGATGGTGTTAAACCCATTGAATCACATACTATAGGAGGGAGCCAAAAGCCTACCTTGAGTAACACAAATGGCCTAGCTTTCACTAACAAATTTTCAGCTCTACAAACCAATGACAAAGAAGAAGAGCCTTCTGATAGAATAGAGAAAATGGAGATTGCTGACAGTGCTTCCAGAGCTCCTGGGGAAAGGGTTCCAGAGAACCAAGTTGTAGAAGGGTTAAAGGGGTTAACTGAGGAAGATGACCACCAGCAAAGCCCTATTGAAATTGTCTCTATTGCCTCTCCAGAAAGCAGGGGGCATATTGCAAATTTAGAAGGCCCCCATCAAGCCAATTCTCCCGCCCCAAGCTCAACAATACCCACCAGGCCGTCATCCACTCAAGGTCAGCATAAGAGTAAGAAGGACTCCTCCTCTAGTTCTTCAGGTAAGGGAATTCAAACTCATTGATGTTTTTAATGATTATCAGTTGTTGGAATATTCGTGGTCTTAATTGGACCTATAAGCAAACTGAGGTTGCTAAGTTTATCCAGGATAATAATATTGATTTCTTATGTATTGTTGAAACTAAAGTTAAACTAACAAATGAGGATACTATAAGGAGGAAAATTTTCAAACAATGGGACTTTTTCTCCAATTGTAGTCCTAACTCCACGGGCAGAATATGGATTGGTTGGAATGCTGATAAATTAGGTGTTAAAATTCTTAAGAGTACATCCCAACTTATTCATGTTAGTATTGAAAACGATGAGAAAACCACTTACTTGGAAGCTTCCTTTGTCTATGGTTTTAATTCTGGCCTTGCTAGAAGGGAACTGTGGTTAGACATGAGAGCTATTTCTGCTAGGAGTGACACCACAAATTATATTATTCTTGGTGATTTCAATGTTACCTTGAGCCCGGACAAAATTTCTGGCTCTAATCATGGTTGGGATACTGACATGTATGAGTTTCAAAAGGTTACTAATGACTGTTGTTTAGTGGATCTTAGATACGTAGGAGAACTTTTTACATGGTGCAATAGAAGATACGGTAGGCCAGATTTCACTCAGAGGAAACTTGACAGAGCCTTGGTCAACCAGATATGGCTAGATAATTTAACTGCTTCTTTTGCTCATTTCCAGGCCCCAGGTATATCTGATCACTCTCCTATAATTGTTCATGTTGATAATAGTCAAAGGAGAAAGGGTAGAGCTTTCAAGTTTTATAACTACTGGACTAAGTTGGATAATTACTCTAATATAGTTAATAATTCTTGGAACCATAGTGTTGAAGGGACTGTTCAGTATCAAGTCTTCCATAAACTTAGAAATCTTAAACAAGATCTAAAGAAATTTGGAAAGAACTCCCTGGGTCAAGAAAAGATCAATGCTGATAAAGCTAGACAAGATCTCAAATCCATTCAATCTTCCTTACTTGCTGACCCAACCAATCCTCAGATTATGGAACAATATAGAATTTGTACTATAAATTTTCAAGAAACTATTTGGATTGAAGAGGAGATTCTTCAACAAAAATCTAGACTCCAATGGCTTGAGGTAGGTGACAAAAATTCTAGCTATTTTCACCATTCCATCAAAGAAAGAAGAAATTTTAAGAGAATACTTGTCCTTGAAAAACCTAATGGTTCCCTTACTTCCAATTGTAGTGAGGCTAAGGGTGAAGCTATTAGGTACTTCACTTCCTTACTGGGCACCCCCTCCAATCACAATTACCCTGGAATTGATGTCATTAGGTCCTTTGTTCATAAACGTATTCCAGAAGAGTTAAAGGCAGAATTGGATAGATTCCCTTCCGATGATGAGATTAAAAAAACTTTCTTTAACTTACATGGTAATAAAGCTCCTGGGCCAGATGGTTATAATGCTTTTTTCTTTAAAGATTCATGGGACATTGTTGGTCCTTCTGTTTTAAAAGCTGTCAAAGAGTTTTTTCAGACCGGGGAATTATTGAGGGAATCAAATACTACTCTTATTGCTTTGATCCCCAAGGTCCCTAACCCATCTAAGATGGGTGACTTTAGACCTATTTCTTGCTGCAATACTGTCTATAAATGTATATCTAAGATCATTGCTAGTAGACTCCAAACAATCCTACCAAATTTCATCGATCAAGCACAATCTGCTTTTATTAAAGGTAGGAAAATTAGCGATAATGTTCTTCTTGCCCAAGACCTGCTCAGAGATTATCATAAACAAAAGGGCAAGCCTAGAGCAGCTGCTAAGGTGGATATTATGAAGGCCTACGATAGTGTTAGTTAGGAATTTCTTATTTTTTAGGAATTTCTTATTGATTTATTAGATGTGATCTGCATCCCTCCTAACCTAAAAAAATGGATAATTGCATGTGTTACCACTCCTCGATACTCCATCAACTTTAATGGAGAATCTGTGGGTTACTTTGATGGTGTCAAAGGTTTAAGACAAGGAGATCCAATTTCTCCCTACTTATTTGTTTTCATTATGGATGCCCTGAGTCAACTTTTGAGTCATAATATCCAAAAGGATCCCTTTACTTATCATAGGAAATGCGATAAATTGAAGATTTCACATCTTTGCTTTGCTGATGATCTTCTCATCTTTTTTAATGGGGATGTGGAATCTGCAAAAATATTAAGACTTACTCTCAACCAATTTTTTGATTTGACTGGTTTGCAAGCCAACAATGCTAAGAGTTGCATATTTTTTTCAAGTGTGGTGCAAGATAAAATTGAAGCAATCTTGGATGTTCTCCATTTTGAAAAAGGAAATCTTCCTCTTAAATACCTTGGCGTCCCGTTAATTACTTCAAAGTTTAAGAAAGTTGATTGTGATGGCTTGATTAGTAAAATTTGTGCTAGGGTCAATTCTTGGAAATCTAAGTTTTTATCTTATGCAGGTAGAGGCCAGCTCATTAGCTCCGTCTTAACAGGGATACAACTCTATTGGTCTGGTATGTTTATGCTTCCAAAAGGTGTCCTCAAACAGGTATCCCAAGCTATGGCTAGATTTCTTTGGACTGGTAAGACTGATAAACCTTATAGAGCTAAAGTTGCTTGGGATAAAGTGTGTAGGCCAAAGAAGGAAGGAGGGTTGGGTTTTAAAGATGTTATTTTAATTAACACTGTTTTGAACCTAAAACACATTGGCAATTTATTAGACCCTTCCAACTTGTCTCTATGGAATAAATGGATCCACCAATATATGTTGAAAGGTAAGAGTTTCTGGCAAGTCAAAATTCCTTCCCAGTGCTCTTGGTATTGGAGGAAGTTATTAAAACTCAGAGAAATTGCTAAACCTTTACTGATTCATCGAATTGGTAATGGGGTTAATACTTCCCTTTGGTTTGATAATTGGCTCCCAATGGGACCCTTGTTGGATAAATATTCAGAGAGAATTGTTTATGATGCTGCTATTAATATAGATGCTAAGGTAAATTCCATTATTAGAGGTAGTGAGTGGAATTGTCCTGGCTCCAATTCTATAGAGCTTAATGAAGTTAGAAATGTTCTGACTTTTTTTTTTCGGAAAATGGTAAATATATTCCAAAAAGAATGTACACATGTACAAGGGGCATACCCCAGGATATTCAAAAGGCACAAAGCATAAGGACAGGTGGCACAGTTAACCACTGAGAAGCCTCACCAGGCAAGAATCAACAACAACAAACAAAAAGAACCAAAGGAAAGGGAAAGGACAAGCCTAGAAATCCCATGCAAACAGCACACGGATAAACAAATCTCAAAACAAAACAACCCAATACAATACAATACTTGAGAGATTTCAAACACAAGCACAACAAAGCATCAACTCTAAACCCAGTTTCTAGCATAGATTTCGACTTGGGGATGTTGTTTCCAATGGGATCTAATTTGCAAATTAATCTGAGATGTTAAAGTTTGCAGCAACCGTTCTTTAGGAGTGGCAGGACCTTTAAAAGTCCTAGTATTTCTCTCCTTCCATATACCATAGACAGCTACCCCAAGACAGATAACTGGGATAGCTTGTTTGATTTGTTTCCCCTTCCAATGTTGCGCCATCCACTGAACAGTAACATCCCAATCTGTCCTATTCCATCTGAGCTCACACCTTTGCATCAAACCCTGCCAAATAAAAGAAACATAAGTACACTCAAAAAATAAGTGATTATGTGATTCCATCTGGCCATGACAAAACACACAAGCAAGAGGACCAGGTGTGTAGGCAGAAATGTTCTGACTTATTTCTACAGTCCTAGTAATTGCATTGATAGTGTAAAATGGATTCCTACTCCTACTGGTCTTTTCAACACATCTATTCTTTGGGACCATCTGAGGACTCACCACCCAGTTGTTCCATGGTATCATAGTGTTTGGTTTTCAGGGGGTATCCCCAGACAAAGCTTTGTCCTTTGGTTGGCTGTCCAACATAGACTATCTACACATGATAGAATTGTTAACTTCACTTTTGGCCCTTTAGCGTGTATGCTCTGCCATAAAGATATGGAAACTCATGACCACTTGTTTTTTGCATGTCCTTACTCCTCATTTGTATGGCAGGAAATGATGGTTCGATGCGGCATAATTTGGCAAGGTCAGAGTTGGAGTGACAGTTTGGAGATTATGGCTCCAAGGTTAAAAGGAAAGACTTTCCAACATGTGATCCCAAAGATTTGCCTTGGAGTGACAGTCTATGGTTTATGGAAAGAAAGGAATATTAGAACGTTCAAGCAAACATCCAATCCTCGAGAAATTCTCCTGAAGAACCTTATCTTTCAAGTGAATGCACAAATTAGGGTCAAATGGAAAAACCATGCAAACCTTGATAGGTTTTTGTGTAATTGGAAGTGGAGTTAGAACATTTAAGGTTGTTTGTGGTGACTCCTGTTAATTAGTTTGTAATCTCCAGGAGTCCCCATTTTTTTCCTTTTGTTGGTAGCCCTGTCTCATGTCTTTTTTTTTTTTCGGAAAAATGGTTAATTTAACGAAAAAGGAGCCAAACGGCACTGTACAAGAGTACAAGGGGCATATCCCAGAATTTACAATGAGCGCAAAAAAAATGCATTAGACAAAGCAAAAGGAAGGGGAAATCAAAGAAAAGCCCCAACTTACAAAAACAAAAGAACTTAGCACACCTTCAAAGGGAAGCTAAACCTAAGAGGCACAATCAACAACCAAATCAAGCCTCAACAACTCAGATCCAACACAACCACCATATAAAAGCCAGAGAACAAAGAGAGATAGATGGTCAATTCCATCTTTCAATGTAAAGCGGGAGGTGAGGATCGTTCTTCCACTTGATTTGGATTTGAGTGACAATCTGGAGGAATATATCTTGAAGGATCATCTCTTTGGTTTTAGATTCCAACTTGAATGTCCGAGCATTTCTTTCCTTCCAGATACTATAAGTGGCTAATCCCAAGAAGAGCTTAGAGATAATGTGATTGGGAGTCTTCTGCTTCCAGGACCTAGATGCCCACTCCACCAAGCCATTCCAAGAGGAAGCCATTCTGGACACGCCCAACCGCTGCAAGATCCCCTGCCACACAAAAGAGGAATAAGAACAATTGAAGAACAAATGATCATGGGATTCCATACCTTTATGGCAAAGGACACAAGCCAACGGCCCTGGAGTGTAGGAAAAAATCCTATCATGAGTTGATAACCTGTTGAGAAAAGCAAACCATAAGATGACACTATGTCTAGGAATATGGCCAGAGAACCAATCAAGACGATGCCAAGGAACCTTGGGATTAAATTCCCTAATCTGGTCCCAAGTATGGGCCGAAGAGAACCTCCCATTGGGAGACGGTAACCAAATAACCACATCACAAGAATCTGATGGAGAGGGAAGGGAATGTAGTTGGCCTCTTATTGCCATAAGCTCAATAGTATTAGTAAGAGGCCAATTCCATGACTCACCATGTCTCATGTCTTTATGTTTTGAGCTTACTGTTTATCCTGGGGTTTGCCCCTTGTACATTTTGTACATCCTTTTTTGGAATATATTTACCATTTTCCGAAAAAAAAGAAAAAGAAAATAGAGAAATGGGTGAGAATAAAGAAAAGGGAGTGGAGTCAAGAGAGAAAAAAGAAAGAGAGTCTGTAGAGAGAAAAGAAAAGACAAAATTGAGTTTTTATGCAAAAGAGAGTGAGGTTAAGAGGGCATTTTTAGCAAATCAGCCTATGATTCTTCTTGTTTACAAAGAATGTTATCTTAATCTTGATGAAACTAACCAATCTCTTCCTAGTTTGGCTGTTTCTTTGTTGCAGGAGTTCGAGGATGTATTTTCGGAGGAGATGCCGAGTGGGTTGCCGCCCATTAGAGGCATTGAGCATCAAATTGATTTGGTACCCGGGGCTGTTATCCCAAACCGACCAGCCTATAGGAGCAATCCGGAGGAGACAAAGGAGCTTCAAAGGCAAGTTGAAGATTTGATGAGCAAGGGGCACGTAAGAGAGAGCATGAGCCCATGTGCAGTACCAGTGCTACTAGTGCCAAAGAAGGATGGGACTTGGAGGATGTGCGTTGCTTGCAGAGCTGTCAATAATATCACGATAAAGTATCGTCATCCCATTCCTCGTTTAGATGATATGCTTGATGAATTGCATGGTTCATGTAATTTCAGTAAAATAGATCTTAAAAGTGGATACCATCAAATAAGAATGAAAGAGGGAGATGAGTGGAAAACTGCATTTAAGACTAAATATGGTCTTTATGAATGGTTAGTTATGCCATTTGGACTTACAAATGCGCCTAGTACTTTCATGCGGTTAATGAACCATGTATTACGTGCATTCATAGGCAAATTTGTAGTCGTCTATTTTGATGATATCCTAGTGTACAGCAAGAACTTAAATGAACATATTGAACATTTGAGATGTGTGTTTGGTGTGTTGAAATATGAAAAGTTGTATGCTAATTTTAAGAAATGTACTTTTTGCATGGAAAAAGTTGTTTTTCTTGGATATGTTGTTAGCACAGAAGGTATTGAGGTGGATGAAGAAAAAGTCAAGGCCATCAGGGAGTGGCCAACGCCTAAAGGTATCACTGAGGTAAGAAGCTTTCATGGTTTAGCTAGCTTTTATAGGCGTTTTGTTTAGGATTTTAGTACACTTGCTGCACCACTCACTGAAATCATTAAGAAGAATGTTGGGTTTCATTGGGGAATTGAACAAGAGAATGCTTTTGCTACTATTAAAGAAACGCTATGTTCTGCACCTGTGTTAGCATTACCTGACTTTAACAAAACTTTTGAGATTGAATGTGATGCTTCAGGTATAGGGATTGGAGCCGTTTTGATGCAGGATAGGAGGCCCATAGCCTTCTTCAGTGAAAAACTAAGTGGGGCTGCACTACCTTTGGCCTAAGGAGTTTGTGATCTACACCAATCATGAATCATTGAAGCATCTTAAGGGACAAGGTAAATTAAATAAGAGACATGCTAGATGGATGGAATATATTGAGACTTTTCCTTATGTCATCCGTTACAAGCAAGGTAAGGAAAACATTGTTGCTGATGCTTTATCACGAAGGCATGTACTTCTTACTTCTATGAGTGCTAAAATGCTTGGGTTTGAATATGTGAAAGATATGTATGCCAATGATGCTGATTTTTCTGATGTGTATTTGGCATGTGATAAAGCGGCATTTGGTAAGTTTTTTAAGCATGATGGTTATTTGTTTAAAGAAAGTAAATTGTGTGTGCCTCATTGTTCAATGCGAGAATTGTTGGTGCGAGAGGCACATGGTGGGGGCTTAATGGGACACTTTGGTGTTAGGAAAACCTTAGAAATTTTACATGAACATTTCTTTTGGCCTAGGATGCGACGAGATGTCATTAGAATCTATGCATTAAATCTAAAGGAGTAAGTGGATTAAAACCATAAACAATTTCAAAGGGAGAAGGAGAAGTAGTAGTATGCATGCTCCTATTATATGCAAATTCGATAAATGGTAAACAGTCCTCCCAATGATGAGAATCAAGGAAGCACTTAATGGGCTGAATTGGGCTGATTATAAATGGAGAATCCAAGAAGATCAAGGTGGCATTTTTTTGGGTTGATCTTATTAATTGGGCATAAATTTGAAGAAGATAGGGCTGATTATATTTCCTAATCATATTTATGCATGTGGAAGAATAATGGGCTGAATATAACTTCCAAGATATGGCTATTTATGTTTTATAGTTGGTAGTTGGGAGTTTGTTCATGTTTCTATGTGTTTTTAATGAGTTAAACTACTTTTTTGTATAAGTCTATGTTAAAAAACGTGGTAGCTTTATTTCCTATGGTTGGGAGGATGTTCCAACTACTTGCATTTATTTCCTATGGTTGGAGGGTTGTTCCAACAACTTGCATTTATCCCTATGGTTGGAGGGTTGTTCCAATCCTATATATACTCTTTTGTATGGGCAGATTTATATAATGGATTAAACACAATTCTGAAGTTGAGCTTTGCTCCTCCCCCTTGTTCTTCACAGAACACAATTTTTGACTTATCAATCAGCCTTTCATATCTGATTGTGGCGTCTTCACACACCATGACTTATCAATCAGCCTTCCGCATCTGATTGTGGCGTCTTCACTAATCTTTGGAATACCCGTGGTTTGCGTCTCTTTATAGGCGTTGGGTCACGGGTTCACTATCACAACAATCTGATTTTAGCTTTTCTGGGTAAACATGTCAATTTTGTTGTTGGGTCTCAATACAAGTTATTGAGGTTCGCATCATTTGGTATCAGAGCTCAGGCTCTAAAATCAAATTATCTATCCATTTTGTTTTTGTGTCTTTGTTTGTGTCATCGTGTTCTTAAAAAAAATTATTCTAAAAAATAAAAAAAAAATCTGATCTTTTTTTTTTATGTTCTGTGTCATCGTGTTCTTAAAAAAAAATATTCTGATCGTTGTGTTCTTCATATCTTGTTCTTGTTCGTGTTCTTATTCTTGATCTTCTTGGATTCTCCATTTATAATCAGCCCAATTCAGCCCATTAAGTGCTTCCTTGATTCTCATCATTCTCCCTCTCTTCAAAGGATTCGTCCTCGAATCCATGCAAAGGAAATGCATGATAAATTTTTTTTTTGAAGTGCACGACTCAACACAAGGAAAAAAAAAATCATACTTTTTTTTTTTTGGTAACTTTGTGCACGACACAATACAACAAGAATAAGAACACGAATAAGAACAAGATATGAAGAACACAACGATCAGAATATTTTTTTTTAAGAACACGATGACACAGAACATAAAAAAAAAGATCAAATTTTTTTTTTTTTTTAGAATAATTTTTTTTAAGAACACGATGACAAACAAAGACACAAAAACAAAATGGATAGATACTCTGATTTTAGAGCCTGAGCTCTGATACCAAATGATGCGAACCTCAATAACTTGTATTGAGACCCAACAACATAATTGACATGTTTACCCAGAAAAGCTAAAATCAGATTGTTGTGATAGTGAACCCGTGACCCAACGCCTATAAAGAGACGCAAACCACGGGTATTCCAAAGATTAGTGAAGACGCCACAATCAGATGCGGAAGGCTGATTGATAAGTCATGGTGTGTGAAGACGCCACAATCAGATATGAAAGGCTGAGTGATAAGTCAAAAATTGTGTTCTGTGAAGAACAAGGGGGAGGAGCAAAGCTCAACTTCAGAATTGTGTTTAATCCATTATATAAATCTGCCCATACAAAAGAGTATATATAGGATTGGAACAACCCTCCAACCATAGGAAATAAATGCAAGTAGTTGGAACATCCTCCCAACCATAGGAAATAAAGCTACCACGTTTTTTAACATAGACTTATACAAAAAAGTAGTTTAACTCATTAAAAACACATAGAAACATGAACAAACTCCCAACTACAAGGAAGCCCATATTCTATCGAGTGGGAGGAGGTTCTTATAGAGAGAGAAAGTCTGCCTTCTCTCTAGAAATTTGATGCCTTCTCTTCTATGGATAAACACAAAGCTATTCGAATTCTTAAAACTGCAAATTCGAATCCATCCTCTCCGATAGCACTCAATGCTCCTCCACCTCTCAATGATATTAATGATCTGCTACCTACTTGCCTTGAAGATCATAAGTTCATTAATGCTGTTTCAAACATGAATGCTGCTTTTCTAGACCAAGATTCTCTTTCTACAACCAAGGCCATTGAGGACCTGACTTCACAGGCTATCACAACAAATACTTCCTTAGATTCAGCAACCTTCAATACTACTGATAGTTTATTGAAGGATGGTGAATCTAATATTGCAGTTAGTACTGAAATATGTAATGTTGATCATTATAATGCTATTGCCGATGTTGGCAGAGACAGTGAGAATGACGAAGGTGACTTGAATCTGGATCACCCACTTAAGATTGGATATGAAGCTTCATTGAGGGTTAACTCCAAGCTTGTGGACGAAAATACCCAACTGAGAAACCAAATTGCGGATCTTCAGGAAAGAAAGAAGGTGGAGTTTCACTCCCCTCCTACCTATTTTCCATCTCGTGGGGGTTCATCTCAGGCTGGTAGAACTCCCTTTAGAAACAATGGAAGAAGGGGAGGCATGAGGCCCATGAACAGGTATAGCACAGATTGGCAATCTACCCAGCTTGAAGTTTTTGATATTTGCCCGGGTGCTAACTTTAGTAGCTCGGATCAAGAAGATGTTGAGGACAAGGGAGTTGGTTTGAGGCTAACTTCCAAGGTTCAAGACAAAGGCAAGGGTATATCCTCATTTGATCTCCAACAAGTTGAGTTTCCGGACCTGATCCATTCAAACCCTAACCCTATTGGTACAAACCCAAAAGCTGGTATAAACCCTAATATTTCGGACTCCAATACAATTTCACATCCTTTGTTTGATCTGTCCAAACTACCCAATACACGTCCCAATGTGTTTGAGGCGCGTGAGACCAGTGCAATGTCTAACGGTAACAATGTGGGTATCCACACTCCACTGCATACTGTTAACAGTGAGCACATGGGCTCTGCCAGCTTTTCCGTGAATTCTGGTACATTGTTGACTGAGCTCTCTAAAGCTAACCCAAGTGATGGTCCTAGTGTATCACCACTACACGTTTCCTCTTGTCTGCCACCTGGTAGAAGCTCTGCTTGTGATCAGAATTTGGTGCTTGGCTCGGCTAATTGGTCAGCTTCTTTAAATTCCGGCGCCGAGGCTTCCCATGCACAGAACCACGTGAAATCTTCCACTGCTATCCCACTTACACCAGCTGGAGGGCTATCCAACGTTGCTTATGGGCCCACTTGTGGTGTGGCCCCCACAGATAACCCGTCAAATGCATCCCCAAACCCTACAAAGTCTTGGGCTTCACTTGTAAATCAGCAGAACTCCTTAGGGTTCAAGCTCAAATATTTTAAACCTCGGGAAGGTTCCCATGGAAGTCATCTACGCATTCCCACAGAGGTATATGTAGAAGGCAGCCATGCTTGGCAAAATACACTGGTTGGCTACTTCTTAGGGAAGAAATTACCATTTACATTTGTAAAAAATGCAACTAACAGATTGTGGGGAAAAAAAGGTATGTATGACATGGTTGCCACTGATTCAGGGTTTTTCTTTTTTAAATTTCATACTGAGGAAGAAAGCTTGGCAGTTCTTGAAGGAGGCCCTTGGCATGTGAGTGGGCAACCTATAATCCTGAGAAAATGGCAATCGGGTCTTACTCTGTCCAGAGAATCTATATCCACACTCCCAGTATGGGTTCATATATCTAATATACCTCTTGAACTCTGGAATCCCCTGGGATTAAGCCACATAGCAAGTGCCTTAGGGAAACCTTTGCATGTTGCAAAAGTCACTGCAGAAGGAAGGAGGATTTCGTATGCTCGTATTTGCATAGAGTTGAATGCCAGCCAAGAGCTCCTGAAAGAAATTGTTATTGATTTTGAAGATCCAATTACTGGAGAGATAGAACCAATCTACCTTCGTGTTGATTACCAGTGGACTCCAATCCGGTGTGCTAAGTGTAAGAGGTTTGGACATGACTGTGCTAAAATCCCTAGAGCTCCTATGCCTATCCAAATTCCCAAACCACACACAGATATAAGTTCTTTGAACCAAGATGAGGGTGAATGGAAATTTAAAGGCAAAGGCAAGATTAACTCCTCTAAAGTAAGTGCAACTTTGAGTGGTCCTTCTAATAGTTACAACTCTAGGCAGGAGCCTAAGGAAGTGATTTTTGATAGCAATAAATTCTCATCTTTAGGAGCTACTGTTATTGAAGAAGTTGAACCTAGTGTGCCTCCAAAATCCTTGGAAGATGGGGGCTTAAATCTATCTCAAGTACTTGCTACTGTAGAAACCCCTGATGTGGAAGCTCAGAGCCTAAATGGTTGCTCTCACCCCTTACAAAGGGAGAATATGGAAGTTAACACTGATCAAGCAATACTAACCAGTGAAGCTAATCCAAATTCCAAGGCAGCAGTTGATGGGGAATTGGGGCCAGTCTTAGGGGATGAATCAAAATCGGACTCCTGTCACTCTTCTACTCCCCTGAACAGCCCTGGGGATCAATCCCAAGAACAAGTGTTGGATCCAGGTCAGACTACTACAACCAATTTCCCTTCTCCTTCAGGTAATTCTAATCATATTGTGCGTAATCGAAATAGCAACTCCTCGGGGAAGAGGAAAAAAACACATAAACGTCGTTAATGATTGTTTGCTGTTGGAATATAAGGGGTCTCAACCAACCCTTTAGACAATCTGAGGTTGCTAAATTTATTTATCAACATAATATTAATGTTATTGGTATTGTTGAAACCAAAGTTAGACAGTCAAATGAGGACTTAATTAAAAGAAAAATTTTTAAAGATTGGAATCTTGTCACAAATAGCACTCCTGATTCTGTAGGGAGAATCTGGATTGGCTGGAACCCGGATAAAGTTCATGTTTCTATTTTAAAATCCACTTCCCAACTTATCCATACTTTCATTGAAAGTGATGATAAAAGCATCTCATTTGAGGCATCTTTTGTATATGGTTCAAACTATGGAAATGATAGAAAGGAACTCTGGACTTCTCTTCAATCAGTTAACAATAGCACATTCTCTCCTAATCACATCATTTTGGGTGACTTTAATGTTGTGTTACAAACCGCTGAAATCTCTGATACTAATGCTTGCTTAAATTCGGATATTAATGATTTTAACTATCTTGTCAATCAACTTAATGTTACTGACCTGAGATACTCTGGAGAATTTTTTACATGGTGTAACAGGAGGTTTGGTAAACCTGACTTCACCCAACGAAAATTAGACAGAGCTTTGGTTAATCAAGCATGGCTAGATAATTTTTCTGATTCCTATACACATTTTTATAAGCCAGGTACGTCTGATCACTCCCCTCTAATTACTTATGTGGAAAAAATTGATAGAAGGAAGGGAAGGTCCTTTAAATTTTTTAATTTCTGGACCCAATTGGATCAATACCCTGAAACTGTCTCACAGGCTTGGAATACTAGTGTAAGGGGCACCCTCCAGTTTCAAGTATGTCATAAGCTTAGACTTGTTAAATATGAGTTGAAAAAGTTTAGTAGACTTATTGCTGGAAAGGAAAAAATTAATGCTGATATTGCTAGGGAGGAGTTGGATAAAGTCCAGTCGGAGCTTCTTCAAAACCCACATGACACGTATCTTATTTCTAAACATAAAGTGTGTATGACAAATTTAATTGAAACAAGTTGGATTGAAGAAGAAACTCTTAAGCAAAAATCTAGGCTGCAATGGCTGGAATGTGGTGATAAAAACTCTAGCTATTTCTTCCATTCTATCAAAGGCAGAAGGAATAGGAAAAGAATTTTTAAATTGGAAAAGCCTAATGGTCAATTTACTTGTAACATTGAAGAGGCAAAAACTGAAGCTATTAGATATTTCCAAGACCTACTTGGCTCACCAGCTAGAAATCATTACCCAGGGATGGACTGTCTAAGAACCTTTATTCATAAAAGGATTCCTGAAAATTCATTACCTAACCTTGAGAGGGTGCCTACTCCAGAAGAGATTAAGGAAACTTTTTTCTCTTTGCATGATAACAAAGCACCCGGGCCTGATGGATTTAACGCTTTTTTCTTTAAAAATTCCTGGGCCTCTGTTGGCCATGAAATCATTTCAGCCATTACTGAATTCTTTACCACAGGAGAAATGCTTAAAGAATCTAATGCCACAATTATAGCCTTGATCCCTAAAGTTCCTAACCCCTCTAAGATGGGGGAGTTTAGGCCCATCTCTTGCTGTAATACTATCTATAAATGTATCTCCAAAATCTTAGCTAATAGAATTCAAATTGTTCTACCTTCTCTTATTGATCAAGCTCAATCTGCTTTTATTAAAGGTCGAAAAATTAGTGATAATGTTTTATTAGCACAGGACCTCTTGAGAGACTATCATAAGTGTGGAGGTAAACCTAGGGCTGCTGCAAAAATTGATCTTATGAAAGCCTATGACAATGTCAATTGGAACTTTCTCTTTGATCTTCTTGACATTTTGGGTTTCCCTCCAAGGATGAGAAAATGGGTCCAAGCTTGTATCTCTACCCCTCGATACTCCATTAATTTTAATGGGGAATCTGTTGGTTATTTTGAAGGAGCAAAAGGGCTTAGACAAGGGGATCCCATATCCCCTTACCTATTTGTTATTATTATGGACGCTCTTAGCCAACTTCTACATTTCAATATTCAAAATGGCTCCTTTTCTTTCCACTGGAAATGTGATAAATTGAAAATTTCGCATCTATGTTTTGCTGATGATTTAATTATTTTTTTAAATGGAGATTTGGAATCTGCCAAAGTTATTAGACATACCTTGAACCAATTTTATGAGTTATCAGGACTTCAAGCTAATAACTCCAAGAGTTGTCTTTTTTTCTCTGGGATTGATGATAATTTGGCTCTGGAAATGCTTAGTGAGTTCCATTTTACCAAGGGCAATCTTCCCTTGAAGTATTTGGGTGTCCCCTTAATTACCACAAAATTAAGGAAACACCATTGTGAGGAACTTGTCACCAAAATTTGCTCCAGGATTAATTCTTGGAAATCCAAATCCCTATCCTTTGCTGGTAGGACCCAACTTATTCATTCTGTTTTATCTGGTATTCATCTGTATTGGTCTGGTATGTTCATTCTTCCTAAAAGTGTTCTTAAGCAGGTGGATCAAGCGTTGAGAAGATTTTTGTGGAGTGGCACTACTGATAAAGCCCATGGAACCAAGGTGGCTTGGGCTAGTGTTTGCAGACCTAAGCGTGAGGGAGGCCTTGGTTTTAAGGATATTTTCCTTACTAATACTGTGCTTAATTTAAAACATATTGGAAATCTACTTGATCCTCAAAACAATTCTTTATGGAAGCAATGGATCCACTTATACATGATTAAATCCAAAAGCTTCTGGGAGGTGAAAGCCCCCGGGCATTGCTCTTGGTATTGGAGAAAGCTTTTGAAACTTAGAAATATTGCTAGACCTTTAATCAGGCATAAGGTTGGTAATGGTCTTCATACTTCCCTCTGGTTTGACAATTGGCTCCCTTGTGGTCCTTTATTTGAGCAATATACCAGTAGAATTGCCTATGATGCTGCAATAGCTCCCACTGCTAAAGTAGAGACTATTATCACTGATCTTGATTGGCATTGGCCAGCATCAAACTCAATTGGGCTTAATGAAGTTCGTGCCCTGTTGGTCGATTTTTACAAACCTTCTGGTTTGCATGATAGAATTGAATGGCTAACATCTCCAAACGGGAAATTTATATTTTCCCATGTTTGGAATCATATTAGACCCACTTCTTTAGCTGTCCCTTGGCACCAGTTTGTCTGGTATTCAGGGAGTACCCCTAGACAGAATTTTATCTTATGGCTTGCCATTCAAAATAAGCTAGCAACTCAGGATAGAATTTATCAGTTTACCCTTGGACCACTTGCATGTTCTCTTTGTCTTAGGCAAATGGATTCACATAACCATCTTTTCTTTGAATGTGATTACTCTTCTTTCATTTGGCAGGAATTAATGCTGAAATGTGGATTGACTTGGAATCGCACTCATTGGGACAACACTGTTAGTTGGATGACCCAGCATTGGAAAGGGAACACTCCCCAACATATGATTCCCAGAATCTGCTTGGGAGTGTCCATTTATGGCTTATGGAGGGAGCGGAACAACAGAATTTTCAAGAACTCCTCCATTCCAAAAGACCAACTTCTGAAAAATTTTGTCTCGCAAGTTTATGCTCTAATCAACATCAAATGGAAAAGGCACAACCAACTTGATGCCCTGTTGGCTAATTGGCACTGATTTTCATTCACTGTGTTGTCTTCTTGATTTTGGCTCCATGCTGATGTATTTTGCTTGGCAAATTCTTTAGCTTGCCTTTTTATTTGTTGCCTAAAGTGGCCTTTTTAGTGGTTTTTCCACTTGTCCTTATGCTCTGTGCTTCTGTTTTTTTTATTTCCTGGGGTATGCCCCTTGTACATGTGTACATCCCTTTTTTGGAATATATTTACCATTTTCCGAAAAAAAAAAACTCCCAACTACCAACTATAAAACATAAATAGCCATATCTTGGAAGTTATATTCAGCCCATTATTCTTCCACATGCATAAATATGATTAGGAAATATAATCAGCCCTATCTTCTTCAAATATATGCCCAATTAATAAGATCAACCCAAAAAAATGCCACCTTGATCTTCTTGGATTCTCCATTTATAATCAGCCCAATTCAGCCCATTAAGTGCTTCCTTGATTCTCATCATTGGGAGGACTGTTTACCATTTATCGAATTTGCATATAATAGGAGCATGCATACTACTACTTCTCCTTCTCCCTTTGAAATTGTTTATGGTTTTAATCCACTTACTCCTTTAGATTTAATGCATTTACCTGTTGATGTCAGGAGTAGTTTGGATGGACACCAAAAGGCTGAATTGGTGAAGTCAATTCATGAGAGAGTACGACTTCAAATTGCACAAAAAAATTAAAAGTTTGCTTCCCAAGCCAATAAAGGGAGAAGGCGTGTCACCTTTGAACCCGGAGACTGGGTGTGGGTTCATAGAAGGACTAAATTGCATCCTCGAGGGGATGGACCTTTCCAAATCCTTGAGAAAATTAATGATAATGCCTATAAAGTGGATCTTCCAGGTGAGTATAATGTTTCTGCTAGTTTCAATGTTTCTGATCTTTCTCCTTTTGATGTAGGTGACGATTCGAGGTCGAATCCTTTTGAGGAGAGGGGGAATGATGGGAACCATAGTGGACCAAAGCTTAAAGATGATCATTTGCAAGTTCCAGATGGGCCAATCACAAGGTCAAGAGCTAAGAAGATCAACGAAGCAATGCAAGGATTGGTGCAATCCACTTGGGCAACGCTCATAAACTTATTATGCAAGGCCCCAACATTTAACATGGTCTTGAAGGAAGAAGAATCAGTTCTAGTTCATGTGATACAAGCTACAGAAGGGGTGGAATAGCTTATTAGGTTTTTATAGACTTTAATTTTTATGTTTCTATGGTTTTGGCATGTGGGCCTATTTTAATTTTTAAGTAGACATTTATTTAGCTTTAAACATGCAGTTTAAGTCAAATTTAAAGGAAGGGATGGACTTTAGAGTGAGAAGCTCCTCCCTCTCTCTAGAATCCTTTGTCCATCTCCAATGAAGAGGAGTTGTGATACGAACCCCGCCAATAATGTGACGAAACCCGTAACACGATTAATGTCTCGGACCGTTCGGCGGCTAGCACAAGGTGGAGTTTTCATGGACTTGCTAGTTTTTACAGGAGGTTCGTGAAAGACTTCAGTAATATAGCTGCACCGATAACCGAAGTCATCAAGAAAAATGTTGGGTTCAAATGGGGGGAAGAGCAAGAGAAGGCATTTCAATTACTCAAGGAGAAGTTAACTCATGCACCTTTACTTGCTTTACCTAACTTTACAAAAACTTTTGAAATTGAATGTGATGCTTCAGGTTTAGCCGGACCAATTGGCACGTGGTTCGGGTCCGCATTCCACCTTGTGCTAGCCGCCATGTTCTCATCAAGTTGGAAGAGAGAGAAGGTTAATTTCCTTCCCAGGAATGTGAAATTGGGTAAGAGAAATGGCTTTCTCTGCTCTCCTCGACGTTCTCATTCAACACTTCCATTCAAAGAGCTTAGGGATGAAGGTGTAGCTCCTAGTCAAATACAAGGAGATGAAGGAAGTTCGGAACAAAAAGGCTTTTCTGTGAGTGTTGGGGAAGCTGTGATTGCTACCAATGGGGCAGATGGGGACCTTTCTGCTGAAGGAAATAAGGTTGGATATGGTGAAGAAAGTTCTGATGATGACTCTATTACTTTCGGTTCCTTACAAGATTCTTGTGAGTTGGCTCATGCAAGGAGAGACCGTGAAATTGATTTTAAAGATTCTAAGAAGATTGATCTATCTTTTGTTGAGGGTGCTGTTATTTCATCTTCGAAAGTAGATCTCAGTGTGTTTGTTGATCATTCAACAACATGTCAGATGGAAGGTTTCAAGGCTGAGGAGACAAATGTTCTAAATTTTGTCGATATAATGAATGCTGGTATTGGAGGTCAATCCCATGTTGATGCTGAGGATGGGTCATGTATTAATCCAAAACATGATACAGTCACTTGTCCCAAGGTGTTTGCGCCATGTGAAATGCATGGGATTTTTTCTTGCCCTCCAAACGGTCACAAAATTCATGTGACAGTTGGTGAAAAGTCGGATTTTATGGATAAAGCTAGGAAATGTCATCTCGGGTCATTTAATGCATCCCGTGATTTGGGGGATTCATTGACTTTAGTGGCTGGTGAGTCACCTTTACAGCATGGTTTATTACATAACCAAGTTATGGATTACAAAGTTGGTGGGACCCGTAATGACAATGAGCTGGCTGGTACACTAGGAAACGATGATAAGTTGCTAGGTGGGTCCCGCGCACATCAAGAGCATTCAACGCTAAATCAGATCTGCTACAATTCAAGTGTTACTTTACTCAACGGTCACATTTTTGAGCTAGGGAACACGCAAGATCAGACTCACATTGATGTTGGTGGGGCCCAAGCGTCACACTGTGGGACTACTTGTTACCATGTCTATGCTGATACTAGGGATGAGTGTCTGCCAGCTCATCGATTGACTCGTGCAAATTTAGTTGATGACTCCACCGAGAATGCCTTTAGCTGTGGGACCCATGCGGTTGATAATTTGCGTCTTAACCAACTACTGCCCCTTGTTGGTGTTCAAGACTTTAAGGAAAACCAAGAGGTTAATGCCACACTCATGGAGGGGCCCACAGACATCATTGTCTCTTCCAAGGATGTTACTCCCACCCTTCATCAATGTAGGTTAAGTGATCCTTTGGGGAATCAGCATATGCGTGCAAATGAAGATGTTAATTTGGATAATAAGCCTTTGTCAAACGCTATTAAAGCTGAACAGACCAATAATGGAACCCTATCCAAGAACCTTGGTTTAGCTGATCAAGGGCAGCTTCAGTTCAAAGACCAGACAGGGAAATCTTGGGCTGAGTTATTTATGCCGGCTTCTCAAGACCTTAATGGTTCCAATACCAACCCTGGCCCTAACAGGCCAGCTCAATGTTACAACCCCGGTCCCCCAGTCAGTCAGGAGGAATTTAACTTAGAATTTGTCGACCATGGTGACAAAGCAGCTAATTTAGTTCTCAAAATTCCTAAGGACTAATGCCGGGAAGGAAGAATGGAGGGCAACTTTGGTGGGCCATTTTTTGGGCAAAAAACTACCGTATTCTCTTGTTACTAAGGTTACTGAGCGACTTTGGGCTAAAGATGGCTTGATTGATACTTTGGCCACCGATTCTGGTTACTTCTTCTTTACGTTTTCTTGTGAGGAAAACAGGGATGCTGTGATGGAGGGGGCCCGTGGTTCATTGCAGGGCAACCTCTCATTCTTAGACCGTGGAAACCGCATTTCTCATTCGGTAACGAGGAGGTTCAAACCATCCCAATTTGGGTCAACTTCTACGGTGTTCCATTAGAATATTGGAACCCGAGGGGAATCAGTTTTATCGGAAAACCTATCCGGGTGGATCGCACAACTGCAAGTCGGAGACGTATTACATATGCTAGAGTGTGCATTGAAGTTACAGCTGATTTTGACTTCTTTAATGACTTACATATTGAATCAGAAGACGAGGTTAATGGTGATACTCTCAGAACCAAGATTAGTTTAGAATATCAATGGACCCCTTTGAGATGCAAACAGTGTTCTCAATTTGGACATGATTGCTCTAGGGTTGCTAAACCAGATTCTAGGTCTACTGCTTACTATCCTTATAAGAAGAATGGGAAGACAGACGGAGAATGGCAAGTTGTGGAAAAGAAAGATAAAGGGAAAAAGACTGTGGCTTGTAGATCTCACCACACGAAAGATATGGTCTACTCGGCAGCTCCTCTTTTTTCGGTGAATGGTGAATAAATAAAAGAACAAGCCAAACGGCACTATACAAAATACAAGGGGCATACCCCAGGATATACAATAAGTGCAAATAATGGCATCCAGGTGATGCATAGAGGATAGGGGACAATCAAAAGGCAAGAGCCAAGAGAGCCCATCCAAGCAAAAGAACAATGAACGAAAAGAAGAGGGGGAACCTAGAAATAAATCAAAAAGGCCCAAGGGCCCCCCTCAACAAAGATGAACATGTGTGTTGATTTTAGCAGCTCCTCTTAAGCGGGGCAATAATGGCAGCTCCTCTTAAGCGGAATGGCAGCTCCTCTTAAGTGGGGCAATATGTTTGATATGCTTACTCAGCTCCAGGAAGAATCTGGCGCCGGTCCCACTAGAGCAGATTCTCTTACTCTTTCCTCAGTCCCGATCATGTGTGTTGAAGCTAGCTCGTCTCACCGCCCCGATGATACGCGGGAGGAGGTCAGAGAGGATCCCACCTGCCAGTTTAGTGTGGATGATGTCGATGATTGTGAGGTTGATTTTAGCCTTGAAGATAAGGTCGACCTTGAGGCTCGAGGGAGCCCTCTTTCCAACAGACAGATAAAGAAAGAAGCTAAAATGAAATTCAGTGGGAGTCGACCTAAGAGTCGACATCGACCTTAAATTTGGCTCTGGCTTGTTTGGTGTAGGGATGTCCTGTGTGGTTGCTCATCCCATGTTGTTATGTTATGCTTGTTTGTTTCATGTCCATGTTTTTTCTCGCATTCATAACATGTTTTTGAGCTTTCTGTATTATCCTGGGGTATGGCCCTTTTTTTTGGTTAATTATTCACCCTTTTTTCCGAAAAAAAAAAAACATGCAGTTTAAGTTGTTTTGGGCTTGAGTATTTAGCCCATGTCTTTTATTTTCGTTGAAGGCCTTTTTGGCCCAAGGGTTTCTTAGAAAGAACTTTGTAGCAGCTTTGAGATCATACAACGTGAATGAAATTTATTTTCTGGAGAGCTATTCAATTTTCTCTGCTTGTTCTTGATTGAACAATCCGAACTTATCAAAGGCATTCCCTTTGTGGCGTTCAAACCAAATCCGGGTTCTTGAAACAGGATTTCAACGGGTCTAGATCATCCCTGTGACTTGATTGTTGGCTTTTTTGGGTGAATTACAATCTGATCGTGGGTTCAAGGAATATCAATTCCGCGGGTTTACATCATTTGGGCTCCCCTGGACGCCCACAAGCCCTGTTTCAAGTTTCAAGTGCACTGCTTTTCCAGATTTTTGTAAAAATACTTTTTGTGTCCAAAATCATCCGTTTACGTTGGAAAGCTGTCGGGTTGAATTTCAGTATAAAAATATTCCAGGAGGTTTTGAAATGAGAATTGAAGTCCAATTGAAGTCCAGAAGTCCTCCGAAACTTTCGTCATCTTTTTTAAATCAAACGACTTCTTTTCCAAAATTACTTTCAAATGTGCATCGATTTCAAACTTTTCTTTAAAATTGAACCTCTAGATACCTAGAGTACTATGTTTAGAACACTTAAACTTGGCTTTTTTCGTTAATTAACCATATTCCGAAAAAAAAAAAATGTTCATATAACCCTGAGTGAATATGAATTATGAGAGATGATTTTGACAAAACCGAGATTTATGCATGGAAAAGGGCTTTTCTGAGCTTGAAATCACTTTCCGAAGTTTGATCTTTTGATTGTTTGGAATCCAGTATCTTCCATGGGGTACTTTTCATCATTGAACCTACCAAGACGTTGTCTACCCTAAATCCTATCAGTGTGGTCAAAATTGGGTGTCTACAAGGTCTGCCCTAAACGTGTGTCTGTTCCGAATAGCTAAGCGCATGGATTTGGATGAATCAACGTTCATACCGTCTGAACAGAAGGTGAGAGCGTATGACAACACTCAAAGGTTCAAATTATGTCCAGATTTATTTGGGCCGATAAAACTGATAGCTCCCATGGTGCCAAGGTTGCTTGTGTCAAAGTGTGTAGACCCAATAAGGAGGGAGGGTTGGGGTTTAAAGATATCTTTTTAACGAATACTGTTCTGAACCTTAAACACATTGGCAGCCTCCCAGACCCTTCTAATCAGTCTTTATGGACAAAGTGGGTCCATATGTACATGCTTAAAAATAAAAGTTTGTGGCAGGTCAAAGCCCCGTCCCAATGCTCTTGGTACTGGAGAAAATTGTTAAAACTTAGAGAAATTGCTAAGCCTTTACTTACTCACAAAATAGGTAATGGTGAAAATACTTCTCTCTGGTTTGATAATTGGCTCCCTATGGGTTCTCTGCTTGATAGTTACTCTCACAGAATTAACTATGATGCTGCTATTGACATTAATGATAAAGTTAGTGCCATCATTAGAGATTGGGACTGGGCTTGGCCTCGATCTCGATCCATAGAGCTTGATGAGGTGAGATCCATGTTGGCCACCTTCTACAAACCCTCTAATATCAAAGATAGTGTGTATTGGAATGTCTCCCTTAATGGTGCCTTCAATACTTCCCTAATTTGGGACCATTTGAGAGATCATTCCCATATTGTCCCGTGGCATAGCACAGTGTGGTTCCAAGGTGGCACTCCTAGACAGAGTATTATCCTTTGGTTAGCTGCCCAGTATAGGCTTTCCACCCATGATAGAATTTCTATGTTTACTCCTGGTCCCCTTGCTTGTGTGTTTTGCCATTCTCATATGGAAACTCATGATCATTTATCTTTTGCTTTCCCTTACTCCTCTGTTGTGTTGGCAGGAACTTATGCTAAGATGTGGACTGACTTGGAATGGGCATAGTTGGAATGATACGTTGCTTTGGATGGCTCAGCACCTTAAAGGAAAACGGATACATCATGTGATACCTCGGATTTGCTTGGGAGTTGCTATTTATGGATTATGGAAAGAGCGGAACAATAGATCCTTCAAACAGAAATTTTGTCCTCCATATATTACCATTAAGAACTTGATTTCTCAGATTAATGCTCTTATTTAGATCAAATGGAAGCACCATAGTAATTTTGATTTTATCATTAGTAACTGGAGCTAGTTCCATTTTTTTAACCTGACTAGCCAGGTTTCTTTGTCTGGGATGTCATGTTTTTGTTTTGAGTAGCTCTTTGTGCTACATGGTTTTGTTATGATTCTGTCCTTATTGTATATCCTGGGGTATGCCCCTTGTACTTCTGTACATCCTCTTTTTTGGATTTTATTTACCATTTTTTCCGAAAAAAAAAAAGACAACACTCAAAGGATAGTATGGCAATAATTCTTCTCCAACTCGCTGTCGGGCCTTTGGAAAAAGAAGCCGAATTCCAAGTCATTGACATCCCTGCTTTTTTCAATTTGCTACTAGGAAGGCCGTGGTTGGACAGTCTAGGTGCTATACCATCTATAATTCATCAAAAATTCAAGTGCGTTTGGAAAAGAAAGGTCTATGACATTCTCAGGGATAGTTAGGTCCATCCATTTGAAGCTTCGTCAAGTGCATCGATTCTAGAGGTACAGTTTTAGGAAGAGGAGACAAGTCTGGGAGGTTTCGAGTTTATCAACATGTTGGAGGGAGAGAAGCTGAGAGAGTTCCTGCTGCTGTATTTTGATCAATATGCGAGCCCAATAGTCGTCAGGATTATGAAAAAGATGGGTTTCTTCCCAGGCATGGGATTAGGTAAGAATCATCAAGGTCTGCCATAATTTCCAAGAATTCCTACCCAGACTCACACTCATGGTGTGGGTTATCAACCAACGAAGAAGGAACTGAAAGAGAAGAAAAAAGCAGCTAATGCACCATTGGACCTTTATCTGAAAACGCTCAACGGATACTTTGTGAAGGAGGGAGAGGATTTCCCCTTTTGTGGCTTCCCAGAACCATGGGTGGATCAGAAAGACAATTGTTTGAAGCCAGGGTTTGAGATCTTCTTCCCCCACGAATTCTCTAAGTACTAAGACCCATATTTGCAGGTGCCCATAAGTCAGCAACTGCTAAAGATTGGATTAGTGCGCTGGATGGCTCGGTCATGAAGAACCTATTAGGCGAAGAAAGCACAAAAACTGAGGGAACAAGCAGAAGAGGGGTCATAGAAGGCAAAGGTGAAAAAGAATATGCTGAGGGATTAGTAGAAGAGGCACAAGAAGAAGACAAGGGGGATGATGTCGAAAAATTAGGGGAAGTAGAGATCGGGGTGAATGAAGCGAGGTAAGTTCGGCCAGAAAATGAAGAAAAACTAGAAAAAGAATAAATGGAAGAAATTACAAAGACAGAGGGTCAGGAAGAATGCTTCATTACTGAGTTGGGAGAAGAAAGCAAGAAGGAGTGGACTTTTGAGTCTAGTGATAGGTATCCCCCACACCCAGAGTCTGCAATGGCCTAAATGAGGCGTCTTTCAATTTCCATGTCTATTGTAATTGCTCCCAAAAACAAGATCAATGAAAGTATGACTAATTCTACCTACTTAAATATGCTTAATGAATGTGATGAATGTGATGATCATGAAATGCCAATTGAATTGCAAAAATTAATTGAAAAAGAAAAAGAATCTACGTGTAAAATCATTGAGGACACTCTAACGATTAATCTAGAAAATGAAGATAGTCCTCAAAATGTTTTTATTGGCTCTACACTTAGTAATGAAGAAAGCAGAGAATTGATCAAACTATTAAATGAATTCAAAGATGTTTTTGCATGGTCTTACAACGATATGCCAGGTATCAATCCAGAAATAGTCCAACATCATATCCCCCTCTTCCCTAATTCTAAACTGATAAAACAAAAATTGAGGCAAATGGGGCCTGAATAGGCACTTAAGGTTAAAGAGGAAGTTGAAAAGCAATTGAGAGCCGGATTCTTGATGGTCACCATCCGGATTGGATTGCCAATATTGTGCCGGTTCTGAAAAAGGACGGTCGTGTTAGGGTTTGTGTCGACTTCCGGGATTTGAACAAAGCCATCCCTAAGGACGATTTCCCTTTACCCCATATTGATGTGTTAGTGGACAATACAGTGGGGCATGAACTCCTATCTTTTATGGATGAGTTCTCAGTTTATAGAATCTAATGGCACCCGAGGATAGGGAGAAAACCACTTTCATCACACTGTGGGGGACATACTGCTATAGGGTGATGCCGTTTGGGCTAAAAAATGCGAGCGCTATAGTGGGCCACTACTACATTACTGCACGACATGATCCACAAGGAAGTAGAGGTATATATGGACGATATGATTATGAAATCCAAAGAGAGGAAAGGATACTTAGAGGCGTTGAGAAAGTTCTTCAGAAGGTTAAGAGAATTCAGAATGAGGCTGAACCGGCAGAAGTGCACCTTCAGAGTCACCACCGGAAAGCTGTTAGGATTCCTTATCACTCAGAGGGGAATAGAGGTGGACCCAACCAAAATAAAGGCCATAGTTAAAATGCAGCCACCGAAGAATGAGAAGGAATTGAGGGGGTTTTTGGGAAGAATACAGTTCATAAGCCGCTTTATCTTGAAACTCACTCTAGCTTGTGACTTTTTGTTTAAACTGCTTAGAAAAGGAGAGAAGTTCGAATGGGATACCCTATGCCAACAAGCCTTCGACAAAATCAAAACATATCTCCAAAATCAGCCTGTCCTATCACTGCCCTTACCTGGAAGACCTTTATTGCTATACCTTTCTGTGTCCGAAGATTCGATGGGGTGTATGTTGGCCCAAGAAGAAGAAGAAGGGCACGTGGAAAGAGCCATTTATTATTTGACCAAAAGGGGATACAAGCTGAGATATTCACCCTTAGAGAAAGCCTGTTGGGCCCTAGTCTGGTGTACCCATCACCTTAGGCACTACATGTTAGCCTTTTCCGTAAACCTAATCTCCTTAATGGACCCACTTAAATACCTATTTGAAAAACCTGTTTTAACCAGTAGAATTTCCCAGTGGACCATGATGTTGGCTGAGTTTGATATCAAGTATGTCACTGCCAAATCTGTGAAAGGAAGAGCCATCGCCGAATACCTGGCCGATCTTGCAATAGAATTCAAGGAGAAGGGTGAGTTTCAATTCCCAGATGAAGGGGTGATGGGTATAGAAGAGAACCTATGGAAGATGTATTTTGATGGAGCGGCTAAACAACTGGGCTATGGGGTTGGAATCATCCTTGTAGCACCGGATGGGACCCCAACCCCGTTAGCTGTCAAGCTTAAGTACAACTCAACCAATAACACGGCAGAATATGAAGCATGCATAGTTGGGGATGGAAGTAGCACTGGCCTTAAAGGTGGAGAGGATCGATGTTTTCGGAGATTCCAATTTGATCATATCTCAAGTGTAGGGTGATTGGAGGGTAAAGCATGAAAAGTTGAGACCTTACCACTACTACCTGGAGAGCTTGAGGATACAGTTCAATAAAATATCATTCTATTACCTTCCCCGAGAAGAAAACCAATTGGCTGATTCCCTAGCGACCCTAGCCTCGATGATAAAAATCCCTTCAGGAGTCGCCATGATCCCGTTATCCATAGAAATAAGGAACCAACACTCGTTAGAAATGATTGCAACCCTAGAAGATGAAGGAGAAGCACCTTGGTACGAGGATGTTTGGAAATTCATTAAAAAGGGAGAGTACCCTGAAGGAGCTTCAGAAAAGGACAAGAAGGCAATCCGAAGGTTCTCAGCCCAATTTGTGATCTATGCAGATAAGTTGTGGAAAAAGTCCTATACCGGGTATAATTTGGAATGTTTATATGGAAGGGAGACTAAGAGAATAATGGAGGAAATACACGAAGGAGTTTGTGGACCCCACATGAACGGGCACATGTTGGCAAAAAAGATAATCCGACAAGGGTATTATTGGACAACCTTGGACAAAGATTGATGTGAGTACGTCAGGACATGCCATAAGTGTCAGATCCATGCAAATCTAATGCATACCCTGCCTTTCCAACTCTATAGCATGACCATGCCTTGGCCATTTTCCGTGTGGGGTATTGATATTATCAGTGAAATAGTTCCAAAAGCTTCTAATGGACACCGGTGTATAATTGTGGCAATCGATTATTTCACTAAGTGGGTAGAGGTTGTGTCGTACGCGACTTTGAAGGCTAAAGATGTGGTGAGCTTCATAGAGAAGAACATAATTTGCAAATATGGGGTCCCAAATAAGTTTATCTCAGACCATGGCAGTCATTTCCGAGGGAAAGTCATCCCACTCTTAGAGAAATACAAGATAACACGTCATCAGTCATCCCCTTACAAACCACTGACGAATGGGGCAGTGGAAGCAGCAAACAAAAATGTCAAAGCCATCTTAGGGAAAATGATAGATACATACAAGGATTGGTATGAGAAACTACCGTTCGCGCTATGGGGATACTGAACCACCGTAAGGACCTTTACGGGGGCTACGCCGTATTCTTTGGTTTATGGGATAGAAGTCGTCCTTCTAGTGAAATACCATCTCTATGGGTTTTAGCAGAGTGTGAAGTAACCGAACTAGAATGGATCCGGGGGAGGTATGAGGAGTTGATGTTGCTCGATGAGAAGAGACTGGCTGCAATAAACCATACTCGGGGATATCAGAAGAGGATAGCTCGTGCTTTCAACAAAAAGGTTCGCCTAAGGAAGCTTGCTGATGGTGACCTGGTCCTCAAAGAACTAAAAGTGACTATTTATGACCCTAAAGGAAAATTCAAACCCAACTGGGTCGGGCCATACATCATTAAGACTCTCCTGTCTGGAGGGGCGGCCTATCTTATGGACCTAGACGGAGTTGAATTTAAACAACTTATTAACCTTGATCGCCTCAAGAAATACTTTGCTTGAAACCATTTCTTTCAAAACCTCCTACATTGATGAACTACGCTTGACCTGATTCCCACTCGGGGAAACGTAGGCAACCTGCTCAGTTCGATCGTTAATAATTGCCCTAGTGGCACCTTCTGTTAAGCCTTGAACCGAACTACTATAGACCTGATACCCACTCAAGGATACGTAGGCGGGCTCTCGAAAGCCTTCGGTCCAGGAAAAACCCAAAGAAAATCCCTATGCCAAACTAGGGGCAAACTTGCGTTTGACTAGAACCACTTCAAAGCCCCAAAACCAGGGTCAAACTTTTATTTGCTAAACCGAGGAACCCAGATAATACCTTAAGCCCATCTCTGGACCCCTGGCTATCAAAATAAGTATTGTAAAGGAACAAACGAGAATTCATGGTATAGAATGATTAAAGCTATAAGAAACATTCAAAGCAAAGTAACGAAGAGCCAAGCAAAGATTTTAAAAGGAGGATTTTCATAACCTAAGAATAGATCAAAAGAATGATCTAGAATGTTGCTAGATGGGCATGTCCTTTCCATTTGATGCTGAGTTGAGCGTATACTTGTGAAACAAAAACCTTCAACAGTTGCTCTTTTGGTGTTGAGGAATTTTTAAAGGTTCTAATGTTTCTCTCCCTCCATAAGCCGTAAATGGTTACACCCAAACATATTCTGGGAATCATGTGTTGGGGAGTCTTCCCCTTCCAATGCTGGATCATCCAATTGACAGTACAATCCCAAGGAGTGCCATTCCAATTCAGCTTACATCTACGCATCAATTCCTGCCAAATAAAAGAAGAGTAATCACAATTAAAGAAAAGATGATTATGAGATTCCAACTGCTTAAGGCATAAAGAACATGCAAATGGACCAGGAGTAAACTTGCAAAAGAGTGAATACATTGATTGAACATAATAGAACATTTTCTAAAACATAAACATTCTTTGGAAAATCAGAAAATCACATTCAAAAGCGCAGGAAAATAGGCAGGACTTGTCATATGTTTTGCTCTATCCTATTTTGCTTTCATCTATGTATGTCTATGAAGTCTGTCTCTTGACCAAGGTCTGGATCTATGAAAGATACTCAGTAGTAGGAACAATTGAAGTTGGAGTCCACCGAAAGGGAGCGACTACCTTGTCATGCCAAGCCTCAGCAAAAGCCTTCATGGTGGAAGGGCATATGACAGAATTCCTCGCAAAATATATAGTAATGTCCTCAATAACATCCTAGAGAAGTCCATACTGAGGAACCACTCGGTTAGGAACATAGAAAGTGGTAGCATGCAAGACAGGTAACCAAATACTAGGCCGCCCCAGAAATCGTACAGCAACAGAACAGTAAGACCACTACAGGTAGGTCCAGCAGATGTCGCTAGGAGAGAGGCCCTGAAGCCAACCAAGCCAAGTATCAATAGAGTGGAATAAGCAGTAAACCTCCATATGATCATAGGGAAGTGACCCGCAAAAGTGTAAGGGGTGTATGAAGAGATCAAGGCGTTCCATGAGCCAAACATGTAAGACGAAAGGTGCTCCCGAGGATAACATGGCCCCAGCAGGGCAAGCATGATCCAGGCCCATCAAGGTCTTACCAAGGACCAACATGACCGCACTCTTCATCTCCCACAAACCACAGGCGATGGGTATGAGAACGTTAGAAGATGACTAAAAGAGGAAGTAAGAGAGTGATGCAAATCATGGCACGTCTTCAACAGAACCAGTTCAAATTCCAATTGGACCAGTTACGAGGGCTCGGGCAAAGAAGTTCAAAGAGGCACTCAATGGGCTAATTCAAGAAGTTTGGTCTCAGGAAAATTCGTGGAGGCCTATGGAGCTTGGTCCACAAAGATGTCTCAATCTAATTCAAGTTCTAGAAGAATAAGATTGAAGTCAAATTTTAGTTTTCCTAAAATTAGAATTTTATTGTCATTTTTTCGTAATTGCTGAATTGTAAGCTTGCATGCCAACTATGGAACTTTCCTTATTCCTTTAGTTTCGTTTTATTTTAATTTTGGGCGAATTTATTTCGGGGCATAATATTTCGTAGGCTTATAGGGCCCAACTGTATGCCTCAGCTATTTAAATAGTTTTAGGGTTTGTAATATGCAGTTTTGATCATTAATAATATTGTGAGAGTTTTCTCTTTGGTTCTTTGAAGAACTATTTGAACTTATCAGATTTACTCTGTGGCGTTCATACCTAGACTTATCAATCGAGTTTCCATCCTTGATTGTGGCGTCTTCATCCTTTATACCAAGGTTCGCATCTGTTATAGGTGTTGGGTCGCGGTTTCCCTTTGAATCTGACAGTAGAACGGTCTGAGGCATTAATTGTGTTACGGGTTTCGTCACATTGTTGGCAGGGTTTGTATCAGTTGGTATCAGAGCACAGTTCTAGTCTCAGGTTTATCATATCTTTTTCGTTTCTGTTCTTATTCGTTTCTTCTGGTTTTGTTCTTATTCATTTTTGTTTCTGTTCATTTTCTTATTCGTTCTCGTTTCTAAACCGTATAGAAAAAAAGGTGTTCGATTACGATCTGGAATTTCGTGTTTAGGGTTTGCGAATCTGATCTGTGATTTGCTCTTGTTACTTCGTGTTTGTTCATTCTCGTGATCGTTGTTATTGTGGTTTTTTTTTTCCTTCTCGGGAATTAGGGTTTCTGAATCAGATACGTGAACTGTGAAGTCTGCCTGATTATTCAAAAAAAAAAAGAGAAAAAAAAAAGAAAAGAAAAGAAGAGAAGAGATCGGTACGGTAGGCAAAAAAAGTGTACAAAAATTCGGCTTAAATTTTTATTTTTGTTTTATGATATTTGGGGTCTAAGGAGTCCGAATCTGACCTTACTCCATAGTGTGAAAAAAAAATTCCGAAAATTCCATTTTTTTTGTGCTTTTGGAAACCTAGCCTTCCGCGTTCGTTTTTAGTGCTTTCAACTTCTAAATTTGATTGGTCTAGTTTGGGTGTGGATTGTTACTGAGAATTTCTGGTCATTGTTTGATCAATTTCATAAGAACTGAGTGAGAATTACTACGAGTGGAAAAAGGCAGGAGTGGTGAGCACATAAGAGGGTAAAAGCCGACTTGATTTTTGAGTGTAAACACGAGTGAATCATATTCTTGAGTGAAACACGTGAGGGAGTGTAGTGAGGATCTGTTCTATTTCTAATCCGTTCTTGCAGGGTTATGGCTCAAGATCAGGGAAGAGTCACAAATGAAGAGGCTCAACAGCCGGTTGTTACGAATCTACAAATGCAAGCTTTAGTGGGGGAGATGAGGCGGATGATGAGGGCAGAATTGGAACCGATACATGAGAGATTGGATAGAGTTGAAGAGGGTACACCGCATAGGCATCCACAAAATGTTCGTAATGTACAAAGAAGAGTTGATGATGAGGAGTATTTTGGGGAAGACTTTGATGAAGAAAATGATCGGGAGTCAATAGATAATCATAGGAGATATGGTGGTCGGGGTAGAGAAGTTAGGTTGAGAGAAGCTAGGAACCGGGAAGATAATAATTTGGGTAGTATTAAGATGAAGATTCCTTCGTTTCAAGGAAAGACTGATCCGGAAGCATAACTTGAATGGGAGAAGAAGGTGGAATTAGTATTCGATTGCCACAATTACTCCGAGATGAAGAAAGTAAAACTTGCAGCCATTGAATTTTCCGATTATGCTATTATTTGGTGGGATCAATTGTTACTAAATAGGAGGCGAAATAGGGAGCATCCAATAGAGACATGGGAGGAGATGAAAACTGTGATGAGGAAGCGGTTCATTCCAAGCTACTAGTATCGGGAGTTGTATAACAGGTTGCAAAGTTTGAGGCAAGGTAATAGGAGTGTAGAAGAATATTATAAGGAGATGGAAGTTGCTATGATTCGAGCAAATGTAGAAGAAAATCGAGAGGCTACAATGGCTAGATTCTTAGTTGGGTTGAATCAGGAAATTGCCAATGCAGTGGAATTGCAACACTATGTTGAATTGGAGGATATGGTACACATGGCTATTAAAATTGAGAATCAACTCAAGCGGAGGGGCAGCAGCACACGTCCAAGCCAAAATTCCAATGCATCCGCTTGGAAACCAAATAATTGGAAAAGAGATGAGAAGCAGCCTTTGGTGAAGCCAAAAACTGAGCAAAAACATGAGGTGACCAGCCATGGAAATCAAGGTAAATCCGATTCTTCTACTTCTAGAAATCGTGACATTAAGTGATTTAAATGCCAAGGCAGGGGACATATAGCCAGTCAATGTCCAAATAAGCGGGTTATGGTGATGCGAGACAATGGTGAGATTGAAACAGAGGATGACAATTCTAACACCGGTGATATGCCACCGTTGGAGGACATTCCTGAGGAGGAGTACGTTGCCCCAGATGCATTGACATTGGTGGCAAGGAGAGCATTGAGTGTGCAAGCAAGAGAAGTTGAGGAAGTGCAGCGAGAAAACATCTTCCATACTAGGTGCTATGTTAAGGACAAGGTATGTAATGTGATTATTGATAGTGGTAGTTGTACTAATGTTGCAAGTACAATAATGGTGGAGAAGTTAGGGCTGCCCACGCTGAAACACCCTAGGCCGTACAAGTTGTAATGGTTAAATGATAGTAGTGAGTTGAGAGTGAACAAACAGGTGTTAGTGGCATTTCGAATTGGTAATTATGAAGATGAAGTGATGTGTGATGTAGTACCGATGCATGCTGGACACTTATTGGTAGGGCACCCATGGCAGTTTGATAGGCGCGTGAAGCATGATGGCTTTACGAACAAATATTCATTTGTGCGTAATCAACGTTCGATCACTCTTCATAATTAAGTTAGAAATGAAGTTAGAAATGAGTTACCTAGCATGTATAAACCTTCTGGGGCTAATGATAGTATTTCCTGGAATGTGACACCTAATGGGTGTTTCAACACTTTTCATATCTGGAACCACCTCCGTAATGTTAACCCTACTGTTCAATGGGTTGATATTGTTTGGTTTTCGGGTAGCATTCCTAGACAAAGCTTTATACTTTGGCTTGCTACTCAGTTTAGGTTGGCTACACACGACAGGGTGTACAAGTTTACTCAGGGTCCTCTGGCCTGCACTCTTTGTCATAGTCAAATGGAAACACATGATCATCTATTTTTTGCTTGTTCTTATTCCACTTTTATTTGGCAGGACTTGATGCACAGGTGTGGTATGAGGTGGAATGGTAATGGCTGGGAGGATACAGTTCTATGGATGTCTCAACACTGGAAAGGGAAGAGAATTCATCAAGTCATCCCCAAAATTTGCCTTGGAGTTGCTGTGTATGGCCTGTGGAAAGAAAGGAATAACAGAACTTTCAAACTTACATCAAAGCCTAAGGAAGTGTTACTACAAGATTTAGTTGCTCAGATATTAGCTCAAATTAGGGTCAAATGGAAGTTTTATCCTAATATTGATGTCATTATTCAGAATTGGACCTAAATGTCCTTTGTTTTGTCTGCTTCCTGTAATGGTCTTGTATGTTAGTTGATCCAAGTTTCTACCTGGATTTAGGTTAGGGCTTTGTCTCATGTCTTCATGTTTCTGCGCTGTTCTGTATTATCCTGGGGTTTGCCCTTGTACTTTTTGTACATCCTTTTTGGAATATATTTACCACTTTCCGAAAAAAAAAAACGTTCGATCACTCTTGTACCTTTAACCCCGCAACAAGTTTATGAGGATCAAGTGAGGTTACAAAAGGAGAGAAAGAGAAAAAGAAAGTGAGTGAAAATTTGAGTGAAGAAAAAAGAGAGGCCGAGAAAATTGAGAGAGAAAAACAACGAGGAGATTCGGCTAGAGAGATAAAAATAGAGAGAAAAATAAATTTCTATGCAAAAGCGAGTGAAATCAAAAGAGCGATGTTTCTAAATCAGCCAATGATTTACTATTGTATCAGGAGGCATTTCTGAACACTAACGAGATTGACCCCGCTTTGCCTAGTTCTGTTGTTTCTCTTTTGCAGGAATTTGGTGACGTCATGCCCGAAGAGATTCCGCACAATTTGCCGCCTACTCGAGGGATCGAACACCAAATTGACTTCGTACATTGCGCTTCCATTCCAAACCGACCTGCCTATCGTGCTAATCCTGAGGAGACAAAGGAGTTGCAAAGGCAAGTAAGTGAATTGATGGAAAAGGGGTACGTGAGAGAAAGCATGAGCCCGTGTGCCGTTCCGGTGATTTTAGTTCCTAAGAAGGATGGGACGTGGAGGAAAATCATAGTAATATTGATACTGTAATTAGCAAATGGCTTTAAAGCCATTAGTGTGGTTTGTTTTTGTGGCTAGCCTGTTTTGTTTTGTTTAGGCAGCCTTGTTGCTCTGTTTTTTTTTTTCGGAAAATGGTTAATAAAATCCAAAAAGAATGTACAAAAGTACAAGGGGCATACCCCAGGATAAAACAAATCAGCGCAGAACATGAAGACATGGCCAAGGCCCCTAACCTAACACCAAGATAACTCTTGGGTCAACAACGAAAAAACAACTTTATAGACTCCAGACTACAAAAGACAACAAAAGGAGGAAACTAGGTCCAATTGTGAGTAATAATATCCACATTAGGATAACACTTCCATTTAATCCTAATCTGAGCTGAAATTTGAGCCACCAAAGATTGTAGCAAAATTTCCTTAGTTTTGGTAACAAGTTTGAAAGTTCTACTATTTCTTTCTTTCCATAAACCATACACAGCAACACCAAGGCAGATTCTGGGAATGACCTGGTGAACACTCTTCCCTCTCAGATGCTGAGCCATCCACTGAATTGTATCATCCCATCTATTGCCATTCGACCTCATGCCACACTGATGCATCAAATCCTGCCAAATAAAAGAAGAGTAAGGACAAGCAAAAAACAGATGGTCATGTGATTCCATTTGACAATGACAAAAAACACAAGCCAGAGGACCCTGCGTGAACATGTATATCCTATCGTGTGTGGCCAACCTGTGCTGAGTAGCAAGCCAAAGAATGAAGCTTTGCCTAGGAATGCTACCCGGAGTCCAAACAATATCATACCAATGAACAACAGGATTAGCATTCCGAAGGTGGTTCCAGATATGAAAAGTATTGAAATTCCCACTAGGAGTAACATTCCAGGAAATACTATCATTGGCCCCAGTAGGCTTATACATGCTGGCTAACACATTTCTAACTTCAATAAGCCCTAAGGAATTCGAGCCAGGCCAATTCCACTCAGTTCCTCTAATAATGCTGGTCACTTTAGCATGTAAGCCAATGGCAGCATCATAGGCAATTCTCTCGGTATATTTATCAACCAAAGGTCCCATAGGGAGCCAATTATTTTTTTTCGGAAATTGGTTAATCAATAAAAGAAGAAGCCCAACGGCACTATACAAAAAAATACAAGGGGCATACCCCAGGATAGACAATGAGCACATGAAAATTCGCATCTAGTCAATGCGACAAAGGATGGAAGGTTATCTAAGGGCATAGCCAAGATAAGCCATCCCCAAAGTCCCAAACCTAATAAACAAAAGAAAGGCTATATTGCCCGGCTAAAAAAACCAAAAGGCAAAAATACAAAAAAGCTCAAATACAAGGGATACCCAAATGGATTGACTGTCTCACATTGGATGAAAAGAGGGTCAACCGGAGCAAGAGCAACAATAGCGAGAAACACTTCCAAGCAGTCAGGGGAAGGGGTTTTGACCATTTCCAAACCAAAGATAGGTGTGTTCACCATTTCCAACTCGATGAGTTAGTAATGGTTTCCCAACCTCTCTAAGTTTTAATAATTTCCTCCAATACCAAGAACATTGGGAAGGGGTTTTGACCTGCCAAAAACTTTTACCCCTCAACAAATATAAATGAACCCACTTCTTCCAAAGGGATTTATTTTTAGGATCCAGCAGACATCCAATATGTTTTAAGTTTAAAACTTTATTAAGCAGGAAGATATCCTTGAAACCCAATCCTCCTTCATTTTTGGGTCTGCACACTTTATCCCAAGCAATCTTGAATCCATGGCATTTAACAGTTGTTCCAGTCCAAAGAAATCTGGCCATGGCTTGAGTCACCATCTTCAGCACCCCTTTAGGCAGGATAAACATTCCAGCCTAATATTGAAAAATACCTATCAAAACAGATTGAATAAGTTGAGCTCTTCCAGCATAGGACAAAAATTTAGATTTCCAAGAATTAACTCTATCACAGATTTTAGTGACCAAACTCTCACAATCTTGCTTACGTAGTTTAGTAGAAATTAAAGGAACACCAAGATACTTAAGAGGAAGGGACCCCTTAGAGAATTTAAGAGCCCTCAGAATATCATTAATATTCTCTTCTTCCATACCAGAGAAGAAGAGGCAACTCTTAGCATTATTAGCTTGAAGCCCAGATAACTCATAGAATTGGTCAAGAGTGGCCCTAATTAACTGGGCAGACTTAACATCACCATTAAACAAGATAAGGAGATCATCTGCAAAACAAAGATGGGATAGTTTCATTTTATCACATTTCCAATGGTAGGAGAAATCCCCATTAAGGATGTTATGGTTAATAAGTTGGCTAAGAGCATCCATAGCAAAAACAAACAAATAAGGAGAGATTGGGTCTCCTTGTCTAAAACCTTTAGCGCCCTCAAAGTACCCCACAGATTCGCCATTGAAATTAATGGAGAACTTAGGGGAAGTAATACAGGCCCTAATCCAATTCTGCATGTTCGGAGGGAATCCACTAACATCTAACAAATCAAGAAGGAATTCCCAACTAATACTATCATAAGCTTTCATGATATCCACCTTGGTGCTCTGTTGATTGAGTAGCCTCCTTGCTACAGGTCTTGTTTTGTCTTTTGCTCTTAATTGTATATCATGGGGTATGCCCCTTGTACTTCTGTACATCCTCTTTTTGGAATATATTTACCAATTTTTCCAAAAAAAAAAGACGTGGAGGATGTGTGTTGATTGTCGAGCCATCAACAACATCACGGTAAAGTATCGACACCCTATCCCTCGCTTGGATGATATGTTAGATGAACTGCATGGTGCTTGTGTATTTTCTAAAATTGATCTAAAAAGTGATTATCATCAAATAAGAATGAAAGAAGGAGACGAATGGAAAACTGCTTTTAAAACAAAACATGGTTTATATGAGTGGTTAGTGATGCCATTTGGATTAACTAATGCACCAAGTACATTTATGCGATTAATGAACCATGTCTTGCGTACTTTTATAGGCAGATTTGTTGTTGTCTATTTTGATGATATACTCATTTATAGCAAAAACTTTGATGACCATGTTCTACACTTGAAATCAGTTTTGGAAGTCTTGAGAAAGGAAAGGAAAAGTTATTTGCTAACTTTAAGAAGTGCACTTTTTGCACAGATAAGCTTGTGTTTCTTGGCTTTGTTGTTAGTGCCCAAGGAGTACAGGTTGATGAGGAAAAGGTTCGTGCGATTCGCGAGTGGCCAATGCCCACGAGTGTAGGCCAAGTTTGAAGTTTTCATGGGCTTGCTAGTTTTTACCGGAGGTTCGTGAAAGACTTTAGCAGCATAGCCGCCCCGCTTACCAAAGTCATCAAGAAGAACGTTGGATTCAAATGGGAGGAAGAACAAGATAAGGCGTTTCAATTACTTAAAGAAAAATTAACTCATGCTCCTTTACTTGTTCTACCAGATTTTACTAAAACATTTGAAATTGAATGTGATGCTTCAGGTATTGGCATAGGCGCAGTTATCATGCAAGGAGGACGACCAATTGCATTCTTTAGTGAGAAATTGAGTGGGGCTGCCTTAAACTACCCTACCTATGACAAGGAAATGTATGCGTTAGTCCGAGCATTGGAGACGTGGCAACACTATCTTCGGCCTAAAGAGTTTGTGATTCACACCGATCACGGATCCTTGAAACATCTAAAAGGCCAACACAAGTTGAATAGGAGGCATGCACGATGGGTGGAATTCATTGAGAAATTTCCATATGTCATCTGTTACAAGCAAGGTAAGGAAAACATCGTTGCAGATGCTCTCTCTCGCAGGTATGCATTGATTTCTACTCTTGATGCAAAATTGCTTGGTTTTAAACATATTAAAGAATTGTATCCATTAGACCAAGATTTTCGTGAAGAGTATAAGAATTGTGAGAAAAAAGCATTAGGTAAATTCTTTAGGCATGAAGATTTCTTTTTTCGGGAAAATAAGTTGTGTGTTCCTAATTGTTCATTACGCGATTTGTTAGTGAGGGAGTCGCATGGTGGGGATTTAATGGGACACTTTGGAGTTGCTAAGACACTAGCCATCCTACACGAGCATTTCTTTTGGCCACACATGAAAAGAGATGTTGAGAGAATTTGTGGAAGATGTGATGAGAATCAACATGGGCCATTGCAAGATCCATTGCATGTTCCAAATGGGCTAATTACAAGAGCAAGGACCAAAAAGATCAAAGAAGCTTTCAATGGGCTGATTCAAGAAATTTGGGCTGATTTTAGCATTCCTAAGAGTGGCCCAAAGTGAAATGAAGACTATGTCAATTTAATTCATGCATGTGAAGATGTGGACTGAATATAACCTCTAAGATATAGCTATATATGTTTTATAGATAGTAGTTGAGAGTTGGTTCATGTTTTTAAGTGCATTTAATGAGTTAAACTACTTTTTTGTACTAGCATTTGCTAAAAAACGTGAATGCATTATTTCTTATGGTTGGAGGGTTGTTCCAACTACTTGCATTTATTCCTATGGTTGGAGGGATGTTCCAAGCCTATATATATCCTTGCTTATCTTTTGTAATGGACAGATTTGATAAATTGATAAAAAGTGAGTTTTTACTCCTTCTTCTTGGTTCTTCATTGAACTTTCAGAACTTATCAAGGTTTTCACCTTGTGGCGTTCAAAACTAAGAATACCTGTGGTTTGCGTCTCTTTATAGGCGTTGGGTCTCAGGTTCACTAATTGGAATACCTGTGGTTTACGTCTCTTTATAGGCGTTGGGTCACAGGTTCACTTTCACAACAATCTGATTTCTAGCTTTCTTGGGAAGATATTCAATCTTTGTTGTTGGGTCTCATTGCTAGTCTATTGAGGTTCGCATCAAGATGTGTAACTTGTAGGCAAGCAAAATCTCGAGTGCAACCCCATGGATTATACACACCACTGCCTATTCCTAGTGAGCCTTGGATTGATATCTCAATGGACTTTGTGTTAGGTTTGCCTAGGACCAAACAGGGTAGGGATTCAATTTTTGTGGTGGTAGCTTGCTTTTCTAAAATGGCATATTTTATTCCATATCACAAAACGGATGATGCATCACATGTTGCTGATTTGTTCTTTAGGGAGATTGTAAAATTACATGGTATGCCTAGAACAATTATTTCGGATAGAGATGCTAAGTTCTTGAGTTACTTTTGGAAGACCTTGTGGTGTAAGTTAGGGACTAAGTTATTATTTTCTACTACTTGTCACCCACAAACTGATGGTCAAACTGAAGTAGTAAATAGGACTTTGTCAACTTTGTTAAAGGCTATTATTCAAAAGAACATTAAAACATGGGAAGATTGTTTACCACATGTTGAGTTTGCTTACAATCGATCTATTCATTCTGCTACTAAATTTTCACCGTTTGAAATTGTATATGGGTTTAATCCATTAACTCCGTTGGATTTATCTCCTTTACCTTTGACTGAGCGTGTTAATTTAGATGGCCAAAGGAAAGCTGACTTTGTTAAGCAGATTCATGAGAAAGCCAGACTCAACATTGAGCGACGAACAGAGCAATATGCAAAGCAAGCCAACAAGGGGCGTCACAAGATGGCTTTTGAACCCGGAGATTGGGTTTGATTGCATATGCGAAAAGAGAGATTTCCGACTGAAAGGCGTTCCAAATTGTTGCCACGAGGAGATGGGCCTTTCCAAGTTCTCGAGCGCATCAATTATAATGCTTACAAGCTAGATTTGCCAGGTGAGTACAATGTAAGTGCTACTTTTAATGTAGGTGATGATTTGAGGACAAATCCTTTTGCAAGAGGAGGGGAATGATGCAAATCATGGCACGTCTTCAAGGGAACCAGTTCAAATTCCAATTGGACCAGTTACGAGGGCTCGGGCAAAGAAGTTCAAAGAGGCACTCAATGGGCTAATTCAAGAAGTTTGGTCTCAGGAAAATTCGTGGAGGCCTATGGAGCTTGGTCCACAAAGATGTCTCAATCTAATTCAAGTTCTAGAAGAATAATCCAGCAGTTCAAGATTGAAGTCAAATTTTAGTTTTCCTAAAATTAGAATTTGATTGTCATTTTTTTCGTAATTGCTTAAATTGCTGAATTGTAGGCTTGCATGCCAACTATGGAACTTTCCTTATTCCTTTAGTTTCGTTTTATTTTAATTTTGGGCGAATTTATTTTGGGGCATAATATTTTGTAGGCTTATAGGGCCCAACTGTAAGCCTCAGCTATTTAAACAGTTTTAGGGTTTGTAATATGGAGTTTTGATCATTAATAATATTGTGAGAGTTTTCTCTTTGGTTCTTTGAAGAACTATTCGAACTTATCAGATGTACTCTGTGGCGCTCATACCTGGACTTATCAATCGAGTTTTCCATCCTTGATTGTGGCGTCTACATCCTTTATACCAAGGTTCGCATCTGTTATAGGTGTTGGGTCGCGGTTTCCATTCGAATCTGACAATAGAACGGTCCGAGGCATTAATCGTGTTACGGGTCTCCACAAATTTTCCTGAGACCAAACTTCTTGAATTAGCCCATTGAGTGCCTCTTTGAACTTCTTTGCCCAAGCCCTCGTAAGTTGTCCAATTGGAATTTGAACTGGTTCTGATGAGAATCAAGGAAGCACTTAATGGGCTGAATTGGGCTGATTATAAAATGGATAATCCAAGAAGATCAAGGTGGCATTTTTTTGGGTTGATCTTATTAATTGGGCATAAATTTGAAGAAGATATGGCTGATTATATTTCCTAATCATATTTATGCATGTGGAAGAATAATGGGCTGAATATAACTTCCAAGATATGGCTGAACAAACTCCCAACTACTATATATAAAACATAAATAGCCATATCTTGGAAGTTATATTCAGCCCATTATTCTTCCACATGCATAAATATGATTAGGAAATATAATCAGCCCTATCTTCTTCAAATTTATGCCCAATTAATAAGATCAACCCAAAAAAATGCCACTTGATCTTCTTGGATTATCCATTTTATAATCAGCCCAATTCAGCCCATTAAGTGCTTCCTTGATTCTCATCATTCTCCCTCTCTTCAAAGGATTCATCCTCGAATCCATGCAAAGGAAATGCATGATAATTTTTTTTTTTTTTTGAAGTGCACGACTCAACACCAGAAAAAAAAAATCATACTTTTTTTTTGGTAACTCTTTGTGCACGACACAATACAACAAGAATAAGAACACGAACAAGAACAAGATATGAAGAACACAACGATCAGAATATTTTTTTTTAAGAACACGATGACACAGAACATAAAAAAAAAAAAGATCAGATTTTTTTTTTATTTTTTAGAATAATTTTTTTTAAGAACACGATGACACAAACAAAGACACAAAAACAAAATGGATAGATAATCTGATTTTAGAGCCTGAGCTCTGATACCAAATGATGCGAACCTCAATAACTTGTATTGAGACCCAACAACAAACCATATTCCGAAAAAAAAACAAAATTGACATGTTTACCCAGAAAAGCTAAAATCAGATTGTTGTGATAGTGAACCCGTGACCCAACGCCTATAAAGAGACGCAAACCACGGGTATTCCAAAGATTAGTGAAGACGCCACAATCAGATGCGGAAGGCTGATTGATAAGTCATGGTGTGTGAAGACGCCACAATCAGATGCGAAAGGCTGATTGATAAGTCAAAAATTGTGTTCTGTGAAGAACAAGGGGGAGGAGCAAAGCTCAACTTCAGAATTGTGTTTAATCCATTATATTCAAATCTGCCCATACAAAAGGATATATATAGGATTGGAACAACCCTCCAACCATAGGAATAAATACAAGTTGTTGGAACAATCCTCCAACCATAGGAAATAAATGCAAGTTGTTGGAACAACCCTCCAACCATAGGAAATAAAGCTACCACGTTTTTAAACATAGACTAATACAAAAAAGTAGTTTAACTCATTAAATGCACATAGAAACATGAACAAACTCACAACTACTATATATAAAACATAAATAGCCATATCTTGGAAGTTATATTCAGCCCATTATTCTTCCACATGCATAAATATGATTAGGAAATATAATCAGCCCTATCTTCTTCAAATTTATGCCCAATTAATAAGATCAACCCAAAAAAATGCCACCTTGATCTTCTTGGATTATCCATTTTATAATCAGCCCAATTCAGCCCATTAAGTGCTTCCTTGATTCTCATCAGGTTCCCTTGAAGACGTGCCATGATTTGCATCAATTTTGGGGAAGACTTTGCTGGAGAAAATGATCGGGAGTCAATAGATAATCAGAGGAGATATGGTGGTCGGGGTAAAGAAGTTAGGTTTAGAGAAGCTAGGAACCGGGAAGATAATAATTTGGGTAGTATTAAGATGAAGATTCCTTCGTTTCAAGGAAAGACTGATCCGGAAGCATATCTTGAATGGGAGAAGAAGGTGGAATTGGTATTCGATTGCCACAATTACTCCAAGATTAAGAAAGTAAAACTTGCTGCCATTGAATTTTTCGATTATGCTATTATTTGGTGGGATCAATTAGTGCTGAATAGGAGGAGAAATAGGGAGCATCCAATAGAGACATGGGAGGATATGAAAACTGTGATGAGGAAGCGATTCATTCCAAGCTACTACTATCGGGAGTTGTATAACAGGTTGCAAAGTTTGAGGCAAGGTAATAGGAGTGCAGAAGAATATTATAAGGAGATGGAAGTTGCGATGATTCGAGCGAATGTAGAGGAAGATCGAGAGGCTACTATGGCTAGATTCTTAGTTGGGTTGAATCGGGAAATTGCCAATGCAGTGGAATTGCAACACTATGTTGAATTGGAGGATATGATACACATGGCTATTAAAATTGAGAATCAACTCAAGAGGAGGGGCAGCAGCACACGTCCAAGCCAAAATCCAAGCCAAAATTCCAATACATCCGCTTGGAAACCAAATACTTGGAAAAGAGATGAGAAGCAGCCTTTGGTGAAGCCAAAAACTGAGCAAAAACAAGAATTGACCAGCCATGGAACTCAAGGTAAATTCGATTCTTCTACTTCTAGAAATCGTGACATTAAGTGTTTTAAATGCCAAGGCAGGGGGCACATAGCAAGTCAATGTCCAAACAAGCGGGTTATGGTGATGCGAGACAATGGTGAGATTGAAACAGAGGATGACGATTCTGACACCGGTGATATGCCACCATTGGAGGACATTCCTTAGGTGGAGTACGTTGCCCCAGACGCATTGACATTGGTGGCAAGGAGAGCATTGAGTGTGCAAGCAAGAGAAGTTGAGGAAGTGCAGCGAGAAAACATCTTCCATACTAGGTGCTATGTTAAGGAAAAGGTATGTAGTGTGATTATTGATGGTGGTAGTTGTACTAATGTTGCAAGCACAATAATGGTGAAGAAGTTAGGGCTGCCCACGTTGAAACACCCTAGGCCGTATAAGTTGCAATGGTTAAATGATAGTGGTGAGTTGAAGGTGAACAAACAGGTGTTAGTGGCATTTCGAATTGGTAAGTACGAAGATGAAGTGATGTGTGATGTAGTACCGATGCATGCTAGACACTTATTGTTAGGGCGCCCATGGCAGTTTGATAGGCGCGTGAAGCATGATGGCTTTACGAACAAATATTCATTTGTACTTAATCAACGTTCGATCACTCTTGCACCTTTAACCCCGCAACAAGTTTATGAGGATCAAGTGAGGTTACAAAAGGAGAGTGTTCAAAAAGTAGAGAAAGAGAAAAAGAAAGTGAGTGAAAATTCAAGTGAAGAAAAAAGAGAGGCCGAGAAAATTGAGAGAGAAAAAAAGCGAGAAGATTCGGCTAGAGAGATAAAAATATAGAGAAAAACAAATTTCTATGCAAAAGCGAGTGAAATCAAAAGAGCGATGTTTCTAAATCAGCCAATGATTGTACTATTGTACCAGGAGGCAGTTTTGAACACTAACGAGATTGAGCCCATTTTGCCTAGTTCTGTTATTTCTCTTTTGCAGGAATTTGGTGACGTCATGCCCGAAGAGATTCCACACGGTTTGCCACCGACTCGAGGGATCGAACACCAAATTGACTTCGTACCTGGTGCTTCCATTCCAAATCGACCTGCCTATCGTGCTAATCCTGAGGAGACAAAGGAGTTGCAAAGGCAAGTAAGTGAATTGATGGAAAAGGGGTACGTGAGAGAAAGCATGAGCCCGTGTGCCATTCCGGTGATTTTAGTTCCTAAGAAGGATAGGACGTGGAGGATGTGCGTTGATTGTCAAGCCATCAACAACATCACGGTAAAGTATCAACACCCTATCCCTCATTTGGATGATATGTTAGATGAACTGCATGGTGCTTGTGTGTTTTCTAAGATTGATCTAAAAAGTGGTTATCATCAGATAAGAAGGAGATGATGAATGGAAAACTGCTTTCAAAACAAAACATGGTTTGTATGAGTGGTTAGTGATGCCATTTGGATTAACTAATGCACCAAGTACATTTATGCGATTAATGAACCATGTCTTGCGTACTTTTATAGGCAGATTTTTTGTTGTCTATTTTGATGATATACTCATTTATAGCAAAAACTTTGATGACCATGTTCTACAGTTGAAATCAGTTTTGGAAGTCTTGAGAAAGGAAAAGTTATTTGCTAACTTTAAGAAGTGTACTTTTTGCACAAATAAGCTTGTGTTTCTTTTTTTTTCGGAATATTGGTTAATTAAACGAAAAAGAGGGTACAAATGTACAAGGGGCATACCCCAGGATAAATAAAAAATGCAGAAAAAATGTGGTACAGAAACACCAACAAACAATCACGGGGAGGACACCATATCAAATTGAAAACAAAAAGAAACCCTGTCATCCCATGAAACATCAAGCAAGCTGCCTAGGAACTTCCAAAAACAAGATAGAACTCAAGAGAGAGCTCTAATATGGTAAAGACCCATTACAATAACATTTACAACCAACATACAGAAAGGATCATCCGGTCCAATTGGACAAATATTCGGGGAGCTTCGGGTCCTTTTGCCATTTAAGCTGCACTTGTTCATAGATACTCCCTGTGAATGTCCTTAATGATTACATCTCTGGGTTTACTTTGTTGCTTAAAAATTCCAGCATTCCTTTCCTTCCAAATGGTGTAGACCATGGTTCCAAGACACATCCGAGGCATAATGTGCTGGGGCTTTTTAGATTTCCATTTGTTTGTCGCCCAAGAAATGATGGAGTTCCAATCAAGGGGGTATCCACTTACGTTGAACCTGCACATGATCACCTGCCAAATATAAGAAGAAAATTCACAAGTAAAAAATAAGTGGTCATGGGAGTCAATATCCTTGTTGCATAAAACACAAGCTAAAGGGCCCGGTGTGAAAGACCAAATTCTATCCTGAGTGGCCAGTTTATTATGAAAAGCCAGCCAGATAATGAAGCAATGTCTAGGGATGCTTCCAGGGAACCAGACAAGATGTGCCCACGGAACCAAAGGGTGGGACTCCCTCAGAAATTTCCATGTGTGAGAGGTGACATAGGATCCATTGGGAGAAGGAGTCCATATCACCACATCATTAGCATTGGAAGGCTTGGGGATAAGAGTAGATTCATTTTTTATTTCCATTAACTCCCATGTAGATGTGATGGGCCACCTCCAATCCTCCCTGTTAACAATAGTATGAACTTAAGAATTAGTCGGGATAGCAGTATCATAAATAACTCTTTGTCCATATTTAGCAAATATAGAACCAAAAGGTAGCCAAGGATCATGCCATAGAAAAGTGTTAAGACCATTACCAATCTTATACTTGACTAAGGATATAGCAATGGGTCTAAGTTTCAGAAGCTTCCTCCAATACCAAGAACATTGGGACGGGGGTTTGACATACCAGAAACTATGGCCCTTGAGCATATAGGTTTGAATCTAATTTTTCAAGTTAGAGCTGTTAGAAGTGGAGAGAAGACTCCATATGTGTTTTAAATTAAGGACAGATTTCATTTCCACCAACGGTTTGATGCCCAACCCTCCTTCCTTTTTTGGAAGACAAACAATATCCTAAGAAATTTCAGACCCATAGGAATGTTCAATGTTATCGGTCCACAAAAATCTTCTCAAAATTTTTTCAACTTCTTTCAGAATACTTTTAGGGAGAATAAACATACCCGCCCAATAGTTGTGAATTCCCATAATAACAGAGTTAATCAATTGAGTCCTACCAGCAAAGGATAAAAACTTAGAGGACCAAGATTTTATTCTATTAGTTATTCTTTCAAGAAGTTCATTACAATCACACTTCCTAAGTCTAGTTGTGATCAAAGGAACACCCAAGTACTTAAGAGGAAGGATCCCCAATGAGAACTGAAAAATATTTCTAATGGCCTCAACCACTTTATCTTGAATACCAGCAACAAAAATGCAACTTTTTGCATTATTACCTTTAAGTCCAGTAAAGTCAGAGAACTGGTTTAGAGTGGTCTGTATGAGGTGGGCATACTGAATATCTCCGTGAAATAAAATCATCAAGTCATCGGCAAAACATAAGTGGGATATTTTGGTTTTCTCACATCTCCAATGGAATTTGAAATCTCTATTTTTGGAAATATTATGTTGAAGAAGTTGATTGAGGGTTTCCATAATCAAGACAAAGAGGTAAGGAGACATGGGGTCACCTTGTCTCAAGCCACGTGCCCCCTCAAAATACCCTACCGATTCGCCATTAAAATTGATGGAGTATTTTGGGGAGGTAACACAAGCCTTGACCCATTTAATCATTTTAGGAGGGAACCCCAGAGTAGTGAGTAAATCAAAAAGAAAAACCCAACTAACACTATCATAAGCTTTCATTAGGTCAACTTTAGCCGTGGCTCTAGGAGGCCCTGTGGTAGTGTGATAATCTTCATGAGATCCTGGGCAAGCAAAAAGTTGTCACTAATTTTCCTACCTTTGACAAAAGCAGATTACGATTGATCAATAATGTTAGGAAGGACTTTTTGAATTCTATTAGCATTATCTTAGATATACATTTATAAATGGTATTGCAGCAAGAGATCGGTCTAAACTCCCCCATGGATGAAGGATTCGAGACTTTAGGGATTAAGGCTAATAGCGTAGTATTAGACTCAAAAAGGATTTCTCCTGAAGTAAAAAACTCCCTAATAGCGGCTAGAACAGAAGGTCCAGTGATACTCCAAGTCTCTTTAAAAAAGAAAGCATTATACCCATCAGGTCCAGGAGCCTTGTTGCTATGGAGGCTAAATAGAGATTTTTTAATTTCCTCATCACTCGGGATGGCATCCAAATCACTGGTCTGTTCAAGGGTTAAAGATTTTGAAAAAAAAATTCTAAGTTCCTCCAGACCTGGGTAATTATGGGTAGCAAAAGTTCCAAGTAAATCCTGGAAATACCTGATGGCCTCCACTTTGGTTTCTTCCTCATCTTTAGTAGTGGTTCCATCAGGTCTAACTAGGGACAGGATACGTTTCATGTTCCTTCTTATTTTGATAGAGTTATGGAAGTATCTAGTATTCCTATCCCCGGCTTCAAGCCATTGTATCCTAGATTTTTTGTTTAGCAATTTCCTCTTCTATCCTAGCCGCTTCTAGAAAATTTTTCAAAGCTACTTTCTCCTTAAGAATAAGGTCATCATCCATGGGGTGAATATCACGAATACTTTGACTCTGAAAAAGATCCTCCCTAGCTTTATCCAATCTGATTTTCTCTTTTCCAATAATATTTTTAGACATCTCTTTTAAATCTTGTTTCAGATATCTAAGTTTTTGACAAAGTTGGAATTGAGCAGTACCTTCTACTTTTTTATCCCAAGATTTTTGGACAGTTAGAGAGAAGTTTTCAAGGGATGTAAAAAAATTATAAAACTTAAAAGGTCGACCTTTTCTGTTTTTAGAGTTGTCAATATTAACAAGGATAGGAGAGTGATCAGACATACCAGCAGGTAAGAAATTAGCAAGAGACACAGGAAAGCAATCAAGCCATTCCGGATTAACAATAGCCCTGTCCAACTTCCTCTCAGTAAAGTCAGATCTGCCAAATCTTCTATTACTCCAAGAGAAAAAAAATACCAACATATCTAAGGTCCACCAAACAAGCATCATTATTAATGCATTTAGAAAATTCTTCCCTTTCATGTTCATTTCCTTTTTCAGTTCCTTGGATTTCATTGGGATGAAGGGTGACATTAAAATCTCCCAAGGTAATCCAAGGAGCTTTTCCCATGGAATTAGCAATGGCTCTGATAGAATTCCATAGACTAATTCTCTGGGCCCCAGTGTTAAAGGCATAAACAAACGAAGCTTTTCCCGAAAAACGATGCTTCAAAATAAATTTTATTGTCATCACTAGTAATTCTAGTATGGATAAGTTGTGAATTGGAGCTCAAAATATCCACATTGACTCTATTAGGGTCCCAAGCAATCCAAATTCTCCCATGAACTTCGTTTTGGGTATTAGTAACAAAATTCCAATGGGGGAGGATAGATTTTTGAATCATTATTTCATTAGTTAGTTTCACTTTAGTTTCTGTAATTCCCATAACAGAGATGTCATTATCAGATATGAATTTTTGCAGCTCCCTTTGCTTATAAGAGAGATTTAGACCCCTAATATTCCAATTGCATATGATCATTTATAACTTTATTTGGAGAGATTTGTCTTACCTGAAGGGATGTCCTTCTTATTAATAACCATACCTGTAGAAGGCTGGTGAATAGATCTGGAGGGACTGCAAGTATATGAGGTTGTGTCTCCACTCCCTCCTCCTGAGTTGTTCTTAGCATCCTCCCTAATAGCTTGGATCTGTTGAGACTCATCTGGGGGTTGCTGGTCCTGGACTTGTACGTGATCTGAAGATTTTCCTGCTGGCTAGTAGAGTCTTCTTGCTTGTTGGCTTCAACTTGTTAGACTTAACTCGGCTGTTGTTAGACCTGACCCAGCTTTACCTCTTCATTTTCTTCAATCAGAATGGTAAAGGAATTAGTAGCTTTGACCTCCATATTAATATGAGAATTGGGGTGACTATATTGGACTACCATAGGGTTAATGGTATCCACGATGTGCCAGCTTTACCTCTTCATTTTCTTCAATCAGAATGGCAAAGGCATTAGTAGCTTTGACCTCCATATTAATATGAGAATTGGGGTGACTATATTGGACTACCATAGGGTTAATGGTATCCACGATGTGCTCGCTACTAGAAACTTCCATAGAAGTGGTAGATGGTTTATCCAGATTGCACTCAAACCCCATCGTAGTAACAAAAGAGGAGATCACTTGTTCAGGGCTTTGGGGCCTGGGAGCCTTATGTGGAGCCTTGGTTAGGTTCGTGGTAACAGTTAGAGGCACAGAGGATTCTCTGCGGGATGTGGTCTGTGCAGCTGTAGTTAAGATAGGTAGCATAGTAGTTGTAGAGGGGGTTTGGGTAGGATCTTCCACTAAGACAACTTTTCCTTTCCCTTTGATCAGCCACTGCCCATCACCTAAGCCCTTCTTAGCATCAGATCCCATCTGCTGGGTATGAACAAAATGTTTCTTATCACAGTTATGGCCAAATTTGCTACATTTATTACACCGAACGGGCTTCCATTGATACTCAACCTGAATTTTAGTAAGTTTTGGAACTCCACTGATCGGATCCTCTCTCTGGATATCAAATTGAGTAAGTAATTCTCGTTCTGCGCTGACATCAATACAGATCCTGGCACATGAAATCCTTCTGCAAGTGGTTGTTAACCTATCAACATGGAGTGGTTTCCCAACAATACTAGCAATATGGCTCAACCCAATTGGGTTCCAATATTCCAGAGGAATATTATAGATGTTTACCCAAATTGGAATGGATGAAGGTCCTTCTTTGGATAAGCTCAAGCCTGCTAACCACTACCGTAGAATAATGGATTGTCCCGCAAAATACCACGGACCCCCTTCCAACACTGCTTCACTTATCTCTTTGCTATCAAATTTGAAGAAATAGTAACCATCATCAGTAGCGACCATGTCTATTAGGCCAGATTTGGACCACATCCTAGCTGTGTAGTTCTTTACCAAAGAAAACAGCAGTTTCTTCCCTATGAAATATCCAACAAGAGTATTTTCCCAAGCCTTGCTTCCTTCATTGGCCAGATTTTTGGGTAAAACATAACAGTTATCTTCAACACTTACTGAGGGTTCAAAGTAGTTTAATTTGAAAGTAGGTTCTATTTGTGCTTTGACTAGAGATGCCCAACTAGGGGCTAGGGCAGTAGGGGGCCTAGAGGTCACACCAGATGGTATGTGCGAAGGATTAGTGGGTGTAGTTGAAACGGTAGGTGGCAGGCCACCTAGTAATGAGTCTTTGACTTCCTTAGCATCGTGCACAGGATGCACAATTGAGGACATACCACCGAAAATTGTGGAAAAGTGGGTAGGTACTTTAGTAGTGGCTACAACTTTTTGCGTGTCTTCGGTAGACAAAATATGACCGTTGGACACAAGTGGGGTCTTCTGTACAGGCGCGTGTAGCGCCTTCTCCACAAACACCTTGGGCTCCGCATTTGGTTCTTCTTCGAGATCAAGCTCTGTCTTTTTGGCTCCAACACCATTTAGGGTTTTGGAGACCTGCTTGGAATACGATCTGTTACCCTCAACTGCCGCCTGGTCATGGTTGATAGATAGTTCTTTTCTAACCAGATCATGACCACTACCAAGTTCGTTTATAGGAACAGAATGGGCTTCCGCTGGATTTACAATTTCTGCATGAACCCTAGGTTCTTGTACGGGCTTCGCTGCTACGGTTTGTGAGAGATCTTGAATTTCAGTGCCATGTAGCCGAAGTTCTCTAATAGATTCTGATTTAGCAGCAAGAAATTTAGGATTCGGGATAGGGCTTTCAGACATTTCTTCCTTGGGTTAATTGTCTTTTGATCCCTCAGAAATATCCCAAACTTTACCATTAATAGATAAAGCAACAGGGGATGAACTGGTTTGAAGTTCGAAACAGGACACATCTTCGGTCGTCTTATTCCCAGTAGGATTACCAAAGCAGTGTACATGAGTAGACTTGTTGTTCTTATCAGGACCTTTGCCAGCACTCTCAGGCTTAGCTACATTAAGAACATGAACCACCCCTGTAGAATGAGTGCCTCCTGGGTTAGTTCCATCCTTAAGTTGAACAGATCCATCACCTTTGAGTAAGTATTTGCTCGCCAGTGCAGGAAAAAGAACAGAATGATCACTCAATATAATAGCAGCAGAACCAAGAGATTTCTCCTTTGCTAACTTAATATCCTTAGCCTTGTATTTGAATGGTGGAGAACCAGCATTTCCATGACCAGCAGATTGATTTCTTTTCTTCTTATTAGACCCCATATTTAATCAAAACAAGGAAAATTGAATCTGGGAGAAAAGATCTCAAAAGAAGCTAGAGAGAAGGAGGAGGAGCTTCTCTCTCTAACCCATCTCTCAGGAGATACATTGATAGTTTCTAGCTTGTGTTTCTTGGCTTTGTTGTTAGTGCCCAAGGAGTACAGGTTGATGAGGAAAAGGTTCGTGCGATTCGCGAGTGGCCAACGCCCACGAGTGTAGGCCAAGTTTGAAGTTTTCATGGGCTTGCTAGTTTTTACCGGAGGTTCGTGAAAGACTTTAGTAGCATAGCTGATGCGAACCTCAATAACTTGTATTGAGACCCAACAACAATATTGACATGTTTACCCAGAAAAGCTAAAATCAGATTGTAGTTGATAGTGAACCCATGACCCAACGCCTATAAAGAGACGCAAACCACGGGTATTCTAAAGATTAGTGAAGACGCCACAATCAGATGCGGAAGGCTGATTGATAAGTCATGGTGTGTGAAGACGCCACAATCAGATGCGAAAGGCTGATTGATAAGTTAAAAATTGTGTTCTGTGAAGAACAAGGGGGAGGAGCAAAGCTCAACTTCAAAATTGTGTTAATCCATTATATAAATCTGCCCATACAAAAGAGTATATATAGTATTGGAACAACCCTCCAACCATAGGGATAAATGCAAGTTGTTGGAACAACCCTCCAACCATAGGAAATAAATGCAAGTAGTTGGAACATCCTCCCAACCATAGGAAATAAAGCTACCACGTTTTTTAACATAGACTTATACAAAAAAGTAGTTTAACTCATTAAAAACACATAGAAACATGAACAAACTCCGAACTACCAACTATAAAACATAAATAGTCATATCTCTTGGAAGTTATATTCAGCCCATTATTCTTCCACATGCATAAATATGATTAGGAAATATAATCAGCCCTATCTTCATCAAATTTATGCCCAATTAATAAGATCAACCCAAAAAAATGCCACCTTGATCTTCTTGGATTCTCCATTTATAATCAGCCCAATTCAGCCCATTAAGTGCTTCCTTGATTCTCATCAATAGCCGCCCCACTTACCGAAGTCATCAAGAAAAACGTTGGATTCAAATGGGAGGAAGAACAAGATAAGGCATTTCAATTACTTAAAGAAAAATTAACTCATGCTCCGTTACTTGTTCTACCAGATTTTACTAAAACATTTGAAATTGAATGTGATTCTTCAGGTATTGGCATAGGCGCAGTTATCATACAAGGAGGACGACCAATTGCATTCTTTAGTGAGAAATTGAGTGGGGCTGCCTTAAACTACCCTACCTATGACAAGGAAATGCATGCGTTAGTCCAAGCATTGGAGACGTGGCAACACTATCTTTGGCCTAAAGAGTTTGTGATTCACACCGATCACGAATCCTTGAAACATCTGAAAGGCCAACACAAGTTGAATAGGAGGCATGCACGATGGGTGGAATTCATTGAGAAATTTCCATATGTCATCTGTTACAAGCAAGGTAAGGAAAACATCGTTGCAGATGCTCTCTCTCGCAGGTATGCATTGATTTCTACTCTTGATGCAAAATTGCTTGGTTTTGAACACATTAAAGAATTGTATCCATTAGACCAAGATTTTCGTAAGTATAGGAATTGTGAGAAAAAAGCATTAGGTAAATTCTTTAGGCATGAAGATTTCTTATTTCGGGAAAATAAGTTGTGTGTTCCTAATTGTTCATTACGCGATTTGTTAGTGAGGGAATCGCATGGTGGGGGTTTAATGGGACACTTTGGAGTTGCTAAGACACTAGCCATCCTACACGAGCATTTCTTTTGGCCACACATGAAAAGAGATGTTGAGAGAATTTGTGGAAGATGTGTAACTTGTAGGCAAGCAAAATCTCAAGTGCAACCCCATGGATTATACACACCACTGCCTATTCCTAGTGAGCCTTGGATTGATATCTCAATGGACTTTGTGTTAGGTTTGCCTAGGACCAAACGGGGTAGGGATTCAATTTTTGTGGTGGTAGATCGCTTTTCTAAAATGGTACATTTTATTCCATGTCACAAAACGGATGATGCATCACATGTTGCTGATTTGTTCTTTAGGGAGATTGTAAGATTACATGGTATGCCTAGAACAATTATTTCGGATAGAGATGCTAAGTTCTTGAGTTACTTTTGGAAGACCTTGTGGTGTAAATTAGGGACTAAGTTATTATTTTCTACTACTTGTCACCCACAAACTGATGGTCAAACTGAAGTAGTAAATAGGACTTTGTCAACTTTGTTAAGGGCTATTATTCAAAAGAACATTAAAACATGGGAAGATTGTTTACCACATGTTGAGTTTGCTTACAATCGATCTATTCATTCTGCTACTAAGTTTTCACCGTTTGAAATTGTATATGGGTTTAATCCATTAACTCCGTTGGATTTATCTCCTTTACCTTTGACTAAATGTGTTAATTTAGATGGCCAAAGGAAAGCTGACTTTGTTAAGCAGATTCATGAGAAAGCCAGACTCAACATTGAGCGACGAACAGAGCAATATGCAAAGCAAGCCAACAAGGGGCGTCACAAGATGGTTTTTGAACCCGGAGATTGGGTTTGGTTGTATATGCGAAAAAATAGATTTTCGGCTGAAAGGCGTTCCAAATTGCTGCCACGAGGAGATGGCCCTTTCCAAGTTCTCGAGCGCATCAATGACAATGCTTACAAGCTAGATTTGCCAGGTGAGTACAATGTAAGTGCTACTTTTAATGTGACTGATTTGAGTCCTTTTGATGTAGGTGATGATTTGAGGACAAATCCTTTTCAAGAGGAGGGGAATGATGCAAATCATGGCACGTCTTCAAGGGAACCAGTTCAAATTCCAATTGGACCAGTTACGAGGGCTCAACCTGTGTTGGCAGGAATTGATGTTGAGATGTAATCTGAATTGGAATGGTACTCCCTGGGATAGTACAGTATGCTGGATGATCCAACATTGGAAGGGGGACACTCCCCAACACATGATTCCCAGAATTTGCCTGGGTGTTACTATATATGGTTTGTGGAAGGAGAGGAATAACAGAACGTTCAATAATTCTTCTACTCCAAAGGAACAATTACTAAAGATTTTTGTCTCACAAGTTTATGCCCAGATTAGTACCAAATGGAAACGACACAACCAACTCCAAGCCTTACTGGTTAATTGGCATTAATTGTAATCAATGTGTTTTTTGATGGGGGTTTCTCAACCTGTGTTGGTTAACATTTGATTTTCTTTGCCTAATGTGGCTCTTTCTGTGGTTTGCTTTGCCACATGTCCTTATCGTTGAGCTTGTTGTATATCCAGGGGTATGCCCCTTGTACATGTTTGTAATGTGATGTAACTTAGCCTGTTGAGGCTTTTCTGTGGTGTGTTGTGCCACTTGTCCTTATGCTTTGTGCTTATTGTATATCCTGGGGTATGCCCCTTGTACTTTTGTACAGTCCCTCTTTGGAATATATTTACCATTTTCCGAAAAAAAAAAAAAAGTTACGAGGGCTCGGGCAAAAAAGTTCAAAGAGGCACTCAATGGGCTAATTCAAGAAGTTTGGTCTTAGGAAAATTCGTGGAGGCCTATGGAGCTTGATCTACAAAGATGTCTCAATCTAATTCAAGTTCTAGAAGAATAAGATTGAAGTCAAATTTTAGTTTTCCTAAAATTAGAATTTTATTGTCATTTTTTCGTAATTGCTGAATTGTAGGCTTGCATGCCAACTATGGAACTTTCCTTATTCCTTTAGTTTCATTTTATTTTAATTTTGGGCGAATTTACTTTGGAGCATAATATTTCGTAGGCTTATAGGGCCCAACTGTAAGCCTCAGCTATTTAAACACTTTTAGGGTTTGTAATATGCAGTTTTGATCATTGATAATATTGTAAGAGTTTTCTCTTTGGTTCTTTGAAGAACTATTTGAACTTATTAGATTTACTCTGTGGCGTTCATACCTAGACTTATCAATCGAGTTTCCATCCTTGATTGTGGCGTCTTCATCCTTTATACCAAGGTTCGCATCTGTTATAGGTGTTGGGTCGCGGTTTCCCTTTGAATCTGACAGTAGAACGGTCCGAGACATTAATCGTGTTACGGGTTTCGTCACATTGTTGGCGGGGTTCATATCAGAGAGCATGGCTATCTATAAAGCACTACGCCAAATGATCTGGTACCCGTCGTCATAAGGATCCCCCATGGGAGCATAGACAGAGGAAAGGCGCTGAAAGACAATTTACCTATCATGAATAAAAGAGCCTGCTACATTTCGAGATGTATGAAGAAAAACAGCAAGGTCCTGAACATACCCGGCTTGCGCCAGAGGAGCTATCAAATCCGCAGAAGGATCGGTGTACAGGATAGCACTAAACTCCTCGAATAAAGGATAAACCTTCTGGAAACCAAAGCGGAAGACATAGAGAAAAGGATCCCAACACTGAATAGTGGCCCGAAACAAACTTTCATTCAGAATCATCTGCCGGAAGGAGAAGAGGTTATTCAATCTAAAACACTCGAAGTTGAGCCTGTCAATGCCAGAGATAGTATCCATCCATGGGAAGAGGATTTGGGGACTAATGGGGACTATTTGAGAAGAAAGAAGAAGGAAGTGAATGAAAGAGAAGAGTGTTTTATGGAGTCTTGAGGAAATGAGGATATAAATAGAAGTGGATCTGCCCAGAACATAGAACGGCACTCGATACACTATAACGGCACTCACTGTAATGTCGCATGGCAGTCAGCAACTACTGCTGGCACTTGCTGAGTGTTGCGCAGGATTAATCGAGTGCAGCATAGAGTTTCATTTTGGCTAGGATTCGTTTGTAATGTTTTTAGCCCACCTGTGAACAGAAAACTGAATAAAAACAATAAAACGTGTGCATTATGCACCACGTACAACAAATACCAAGCAATAGTTGCATTTATTTCATTCATTCATTCATTCATGAAAGAGCAAAGGTAATAAAAGCAAAAGGGTTCATTTGTCACAGAAAATTAAAAAAAAAGGACCAAACTACGGTCACACATAGATGAGCAATAGTAAAAATAGTCATAGTAAAAGCGTGCAGGTGCCTATCCTATCTCGGCTATCGAACAGCCGTCATCAAAAATAAAAAGTATGTATATACAGTCATCCATGCGTATATCAGTAAAATCAAAAAATAAATGTGTGAAGGTCAACCCCAGCCTCGGCCTCGAGTCTGACGAGTAACACGTTTGAGAGGCTCCTCCTCTGACTCTGTGCCGCTCTCGCCGCCTCCACCTCTGCCTCTTCCACCGCCGCCAACTCCACTGCTACCTCCATCACGTCTAGCACCTCCATGAGCTCCGTTGAGGCCTATCCCGAACTGCTAAAGGTGCTGCTGAAGCTCTCTCACCTGCAGAACCAAAGCCTTGTTCTCTTCCTCCTGAGTGGAGAAAGAGATTTCAATAATCAAGTTTTATTTAAAGATTTTCCGAAAAAAAAAAAAAAAAAAAAAGAAAGAAATTGATGAAATAAGTATAAGTAAAAGGTCAGTAGAATTTTTACCATGGCTCTCGCATGAACCTCAGCAGCTGCCCACGCTCCATCAGCCTGAATCAATAAAGGAAGGGTTAAAACATCGGAGTAAGAGTTTGAAAGCCAAAAAAATAATAATAATAATAAAAGGTTTCAAAAGATTACCCTCCACTCCTAACCGTGGATCTACTCCCTCACGCTCTGAGCGTAGAGTAGACCCTTTTTTTTTCGGAAAATGGTAAATATATTCCAAAAAGAAGTACAAATGTACAAGGGGCATACCCCAGGATATACAACAAAGCACACAGCATAAGGACAGGTGGCCAAGAAAACCACAAAAAAGCCATATAAGGCGAAATCACAAAACCAATTTAACCTACAAAATACAAATCACTTGGGTAACCTAATAAAACCCAACAAGATACACAACACAAAGGATTACATTAAAGAACAAAATAGGGGCCTTATTGCCAATTAGCTAGGGGCCTCTGCATATAATCTCTGGACGTGGTCATACTGCAATGGGATAGTGGGAGCACCCGTGTGATATCGAGGGACCTCAGTCGTGCCCTGCTCGCCATAAGAAACCGTCCTGACACTCCAATCCCATGGAGACAAAGCTAGAGTCCGAGCTGTGGCAGGAACAGCCTGTGAAGAGAAAAAAGAGAAAATTTAGCATAATTTGAAAAGAACGAGAAAGAATGGTTGAAGAATCAAAGGAACTCACCCGGGTCACTTCCATCAAGGAGAAGTTCTTCATCAGCTTGGCAGCACAAGAAGTTGTATACCCCTCAGGGGACTCCACGAGTCTTGAATAGAGTGCCCATCTACGGCGACCGTGAGCTCAGGACCCTGGAGGATCTCGGTAGCTCTCAACGAATCAGGTGGGGGACGTGGCATGAAATACCCAAGGGCCATTAACGACTGCCTGGTCACTCTCTCTCCTAAGTACCACTCTTGAGCGTCGGGACCATCTATCAATAATCTCATCGGGTCATACCTACCTGATTGACGTATCCCCTAAGGAGCGAAAGGAAGCACGTCCACCCAAGGCTGCCATCTGACATGCGGCTCTCTCAAATTCGTCAGGAAATTCTTGAACGAGATGAAATGATGAGCCCCGGTCTTCCGCTCGACCCACTCTTTCTGCCACTTTAGCCCCTGGGGTATGATGAGGGAGTTCGCAAGCTGGGTCCTAGGCCATCATATGCAGATACTCGTGGGACCAAATCTGTAAGAAAAGGAAAAGAAAAGAAACATGAGTTTCAAGATTCATGAATAAATAAATCGAAAGAGGAATGCAAGGTCTTAAATCAAAAAAAAAAATTAAAGAGAGAAGAGGTGTACCTCCCACGCCCTCCAAAAGTCACCCGTGGAGGCTGGGCGATCTCAGGAAATATCTCCCATATGCCTATACAGAATGTGATGTGAACCCGTGGAATTGATATTCCTTGAACCCACGATCAGATTGTAATTCACCCAAGAAAGCCAACAATCAAGTCACAGGGATGATCTAGACCCGTTGAAATCCTGTTTCAAGAACCCAGATTTGGTGAACGCCACAAAGGAAATGCCTTTGATAAGTTCGAATTGTTCAATCAAGAACAAGCAGAGAAAACTGAATAGCTCTCCAGAAAATAAATTTCATTAACGTTCTGTCTCAAGCTGCTACAAAGTTCTTTCTTTTAATCACTTCTAAGAAACCCTTGGGCCAAAAAGGCCTTCAACGAAAATAAAAGATGGACTAAATACTCAAGCCCAAAACAACTTAAACTGCATGTTTAAAGCTAAATAAATGTCTACTTAAAAGGTAAAATAGGCCCACATGCCAAAACCATAGAAACATAAAAATTAAAGTCTATAAAAACCCAATAAGCTATTCCACCCCTTCTGTAGCTTGTATCACATGAACTAGAACTGATTCTTCTTCCTTCAAGCCCATGTTAAATGTTGGGGCCTTGCATAATAAGTTTCTGAACTTTTCCCAAGTGGATTGCACCAGTCCTTGCATTGCTTCGTTGATCTTCTTAGCTCTTGACCTTGTGATTGGCCCATCTGGAACTTGCAAATGATCATCTTTAAGCTTTGGTCCACTATGGTTCCCATCATTACTATGGTTCCCATCAGAATGGCTAGTCCCGCACCGACCCAATCATACTGATAGATCTGATCCATGTGCTCCAGGGACCCTACCAGTGCCACCAAAATCCTGTCCCCCCTAGTACTCAACAGGGAGCATCTGAGCATGTACATAATGAACCCTCAAGCCATTTGCTCGTCTGTGAAGCCCTCCTATTCCCTAAACATATCCATAAACCACTTGGCTGTGACCAAGGGCTCCTCAGGGACAACTCCCAGCAGTGGCAACACCTGGTCCCAATCAGCCACCATGTCCAAGTACCGCAAGCACTCCCCCCCCCCCCCCCCCCACAAGGGGATCCCAGTGATCATACTAAAGTTGAATGGGGTCATGGTCATCTTCCCAAACTCGAAGTGGAACATGTTGGTGGTGTCCCTCCATCGCTCCGAGAGAGTGTGAATCTGCCTCAAATCGTTGGAGCTCTTCGTCGAAAGTTTGACGAAGTCTCTAAAGCCTGCCGCATCAATGAATCCCCGTACAGTCTAATTTAGGGACTCATACCATGCAAAACCATGGGCCAAGCTGTCGTGCCCCTTCAGCAAATCTGGCTGGAGCTGCAAAAACCACAAGATTCAGTGTTGGCAAATAGATTGAATGAAGAAAATAGAATGAAATAAAAAATAATGGAATAAAGTAGGAGTGAATAATGGATAAAAAGAGCAGTTGGGACCACCCAAGCATAGCATTCATATTTCTAAAAGGCCTTCGCCATCGTACACTCATTCATAAGGTTTGTGAAGGACGTCTAAAAGAAATGAAACAAAAAATGAATGAATAAGAAGAGCAATTGCTGCATTCAAAAGGTTCACAAGCATAAAAGTCACATTCACAGGGGGGCGTATAAAACTTTATTAACACACATTGCATTCATGAGCTTCATGAGGGAGCAGGGTGACGAGTAATATTTTTTTTCTTTCGGAAATCGGTAAATAGATTCCAAAAAAATTAAGTACAAATGTACAAGGGGCATACCCCAGGATAGACAAAAAGGCACAGAAGGAGGACTAGAAGAAGGAAAACAACAAACATCTCAAAACTGGCACCATGAGCCAAAACAAGGAGGAATGGAAGCTCTTCCTTCTCTCTAGGATTGTGTGTGTTATGTGATTTTTGTTCTGGAATAGGTAAGAAAGGGAGGAATTCTGGTTCTTCTCCTTCTTCTTCTTCTCTCAATAAGGCTAAGCCACATTCTGGTTCAAGTTCAAGGCTGAATAACTATTCCTCTACAGACTCAAACCTTCAAAATGATTGGGCTATCAAGGAGGCTTGTTCTTCCTCAGAATCATCATCAAGGGCCACAACTATGGGGCTTTGTCTGTTATCAATCCAGATCTAGAGAAAAAATATATCCTCAAAGGAGATGGGTCTGTGCTACTTAGAAATGGATCCAATGTTGATAGTCCCCAATCTGCAGGACAAATTAGAGTGCTTAATGTGGCTAAACCAACAGCTGGTCCTACCCATTTTGAAGTGGAATCTCCTATCATCACTGAGTTGGACCCAAAAGTCACTCCTTTTCATGAAAAACCTGGTCTGATCTCTAAAGCCAGTTCTCATGTTTCTTCGGGTGATAATAAAGCTGATTTGTTCCTTCCCAAAGCTCGCTCTTATGGTTACTCTGGTGAAGATTTGGAGTTGCATGAAGATTGGAAAAATGATAGCTCCAATCTAGGGGATAAAGATGATGAACAATCTGTGGTTAAAATCCCTTTCAAGTCTCTACAAGACTCAAATGAGATCCTCAAGAAAAAGAAAAAGATTGTCAATGCAGAAGTGGCCCTTAGTGAAGAAGTGGACCAAACGCATAAGATGACATGTGTTAATGTTGGTGAGGATTCTGGTTCTGGTTTCATCATCTCAAATCCCTCTCTTACTGAAATGGTTGGCTTGACTAATGATAATATAGTTGTGCTTTCTAAGGAAAGTGCCAGTTGCGGGAAGATCATTAAAGGTAATCCAAAGGAAATGGAAACTATTGGAAATGTGGCTCAGGTGGATTCCCTTAGTCGTATTGCTGAATTGGAAAATGAAATCTTGAAGCTTAAATCTAAAGGCTCTCTGGGTAATTGTGCGGATGAAGTTGTTTTGAAGTCCCAAGATTCAGGCATCAATAAGGATATCCGTACAGGTTTTGATCTGAGTAATGTGGATGATTTTAATTCCGTTTTGTTTGTGGATGGTGCCTCTCACGCGCCCAAAGGTCACAAAGACTCTTCTCACAAAGCTGCTATGCAGCACATGGGTGTGGCTACTTTTTCTAGAATTTCAGGCGCCTTGTCCCCCACCTTGTGCGTGAGTGGTCAGCCAATTGCATCTCCTAGCATGGTTAACTCTGGCCCATTGCAAATAGCCACTGCACCCCATGTGCAATGCAGCAGCTTTTCCTTGAAACCCGGCGGCTTGTCCACTGCTTTTCCTAATGCTAGTCTCGTGGGAACCAACTGCCTTGGCAATACACAGGTTTCCTCTGGTCATTTGACTCTTGTTTCTACTCATCCAATAGATGGGTCCACTCCTATACCTCAGCCACAAAAGCAACAGGGTGTAAGCCCAACCTTACCTGCCGTGTCATCCTCTAGCTCTGGCATTACTCCACGTTTGACCCATGAGCCAGCTGCTATTTTACAAAACCCCCCCTCATCCTGGGCGTCTTTGGTAAAAAAAGATGTCCCAAAAAATCTCAACCTTAGTTTCCTTAAACCCAAAGAGGGCTCGGACAGGACCTTGGTCAAAATTCCTGAAGATCTTACTTCTCAGAGTAGCCATGCATGGGATAACACACTTGTGGGGCACTTCATTGGTAAGAAGCTCCCCTATACTCTTGTGAAGAATGCAACAACAAGGCATTGGGCCAAGAAAGGGTTAACTGATATGCTTGCAACAGATTCAGGCCATTATATTTTCAAATTTAACTCAAGTGAGGAATGTGAATCAGTGTTGGAAAATGGCCCCTGGGAAGTGGCTGGTCAGCCCATCCTACTTTGAAATTGGCGAGCTGGTATGATTTTAGATAAAGATGCTCCAGCTATTGTCCCCATTTGGGTCCATATTTATAATATTCCTTTAGAATATTGGAATACTGAAGGACTTAGCCTCATTGCTAGTACTATTGGGAGGCCTTTGCACATGGATAGAATGACTGCCACTTGTAGACGAATCTCATATGCCCGAATCTGCATAGAGGTAAGTGCTGCTCAGGAATTGTTAAAGAACTTTGACATTGAAGTCATTGATCCCATCAGCAAGGAACCAGAGAGAATCAGCCTTACAGTTCAATATCAGTGGAATCCACTTAGATGTGCTAAATGCAAACGCTTTGGCCATGACTGCTCCAGAATCCATATGCCCAGGTCATAGCCCAAGCAGAACAATATTCCTAAACAAACCAGTGACCCTATTAGTAGTGAATCAGAGGGAGTTTGGAAAATCAAAGGTAAGGGCAAAAGGGATGCTGAGGTTGACCTATCTCCAGATGCTACTTCCTCCCCAGCCATAGAGGTAGTGGAAAGTCTTGTTAATCCCCCTCAGTTTGATGCCCCCCCAATTACAAATATTGATAATATGATCAAAGGAAGTAAAATTGAGACTCAGGAAGCTCTTCATGACCTTATACCCTCAGACTCTAAGGGGGCCCCTTCAAGTTCTCCAAAGGGTCCTACTGGAGTAGTCCAATCTAAATCTGTACAAGTCATAGTAACTAAGGGTAGCATTAACACCAATCTCCTGAAAATCACAAAGACAAACCAATTCTCTTTACTTGAAGTGTCTGAACAAGATGAGAATGGTCAAATTGAGAATACTAGTCAGGATGCAGATCCTCCCAGTGTCATCCTGGAAGAAAAAGGGAATGCAAGAGGGGTTTCTATAGAACCCCAACTAACTGATGCCACCCAGAGTCCCACTCTTACCAACAAGCAAATGAGCAATAGCATAGAAGCAGATCCTCCCTCTGGTAAGCAAAAGAATAAGCAGAACCTCCTACAGGTTCCCTCAGGTAAGTACCACAAAACCCGTCACAGTTTTTAATGATTATTAGCTGTTGGAATATTAGAGGCTTAAACCAGCCCCTTAGGCAAACTGAAGTTGCCAAATTTATTTATGAAAATAACCTGGATGTTCTTGGGATCATTGAAACCAAGGTTAGGCAGGTTAACGAAAACTTTGTTAAGAAAAATTGCTTCAAGAATTGGAAATTTGTAACTAACAGCAGCTCCAATAATGTTGGAAGGATCTGGATTGGCTGGAATCATGACAAACTTAACCTTACTGTTTTAAAAATAATTCTCAACTTGTCCATGTTTGTATTGAGAAGGATGATAAGTCCATTGTTTTTGAAGCTGCTTTTATTTATGGCTATAATACTGGTCAGGCTAGAAAGGAGCTTTGGTCTAACTTGAAGTCTATTTCTATGAGTATTAACTCTACTAAATTTTTGGCTTTTGGTGATTTCAATGTTACTTTGTGCCCTGAGGAAGTTTCTGATCCTAATTTTGGGTGGAACAATGACATTAAGGATTTTAAAAAAGCTATTAATGAAAGCTGTCTAGTGGACCTCAGGTACACTAGAGAATAGTTTACATGGTGTAATAGAAGGTATGGCAGGGAAGATTTCTCTCAAAGAAAACTTGATAGAGCTCTGGTTAACCAATCTTGGATTGAAAATCTCCCTAATTCTTTTGCCCACTTCCATGCTCCAGGTATCTCTGATCACTCTCCTATAGTTGTTCATCTGGATAATAGCCATAAAAGGAAAGGCGGAACTTTTAAGTTCTATAATTATTGGACAAAATTGGACAAGTATGGTGACATCGTTACGAATGCTTGGAACCAACATGTTAATGGGACAGCCCAATACCAAATTTGCCAAATACTTAAACTTCTCAAGCAAGATCTCAAAAAATTTGGTAAGGCTACTATTGGCCAAGAAAGAGTCATTGCTGACAAGGCTAGACAAGACTTAAAACTTGCCCAGTCAGCTTTACTTGGGGATCCAGATAATATCTCTTTTATTGACAATCAAAAAAATTGTTTAAAAACTTTTCAAGAAGCTATTTGTATTGAAGAAGAGACTCTTAAACAGAAATCTAGATTACAATGGTTGGAGGCTGGAGATAAAAATTCTAGATACTTCCACATGTCTATTGCTGCTAGAAGGAACATGAAAAGGATCCTTATCCTTGAAAAACCTGATGGTAGCCTCACTACTAACTGTGATGATGCTAAAGAGGAAGCTGTTAGGTACTTTAAAACCTTGCTTGGCACTCCCTCTCACCATTCTTACCCTGGTAAAGAAGTCCTCAGGACTTTTGTTCACAAAAGAATCCCTGTGGAGCTTCTGGAAGATTTGGATAGGATTCCTTCTGATACTGAGATCAAAACTGCCTTTGTAGCATGCACAATAATAAAGCCCCTGGCCCAGATGGCTATAATTCTTATTTTTTTAAGGACTCCTGGGCTATTACTGGCCCTTCCATCTTAGCTGCTATTAAAGAATTTTTTCAAACTGGTGAACTTCTTAGGGAGTCTAATACTACTCTTATTGCTTTGATCCCTAAAGTGCCTAATCCTACCAAGATGGGGGATTTTAGGCCCATTTCCTGCTGCAATACCATTTACAAGTGTATTTCCAAAATTATTGCTAGTAGGCTCCAATTGATCCTCCCTGACTTGGTGGATCAAGCACAGACTGCTTTAATCAAAGGTAGGAAAATCTGTGATAATGTCTTGATGGCTCAAGATGATGCGAACCTCAATAACTTGTATTGAGACCCAACAACAAAATTGACATGTTTACCCAGAAAAGCTAAAATCAGATTGTTGTGATAGTGAACCCGTGACCCAACGCCTATAAAGAGACGCAAACCACGGGTATTCCAAAGATTAGTGAAGACGCCACAATCAGATGCGGAAGGCTGATTGATAAGTCATGGTGTGTGAAGACGCCACAATCAGATGTGAAAGGCTGATTGATAAGTCAAAAATTGTGTTCTGTGAAGAACAAGGGGGAGGAGCAAAGCTCAACTTCAGAATTTTGTTAATCCATTATATAAATCTGCCCATACAAAAGAGTATATATAGTATTGGAACAACCCTCCAACCATAGGGATAAATGCAAGTTGTTGGAACAACCCTCCAACCATAGGAAATAAATGCAAGTAGTTGGAACATCCATAGGAAATAAAGCTACCACGTTTTTTAACATAGACTTATACAAAAAAGTAGTTTAACTCATTAAAAACACATGGAAACATGAACAAACTCCCAACTACCAACTATAAAACATAAATAGCCATATCTTGGAAGTTATATTCAGCCCATTATTCTTCCACATGCATAAATATGATTAGGAAATATAATCAGCCCTATCTTCTTCAAATTTATGCCCAATTAATAAAATCAACCCAAAAAAATGCCACCTTGATCTTCTTGTATTCTCCATTTATAATCAGCCCAATTCAGCCCATTAAGTGCTTCCTTGATTCTCATCATTCTCCCTCTCTTCAAAGGATTCGTCCTCGAATCCATGCAAAGGAAATGCATGATAATTTTTTTTTTTGAAGTGCACGACTCAACACAAGAAAAAAAAAAATCATACTTTTTTTTTTGGTAACTCTTTGTGCACGACACAATACAACAAGAATAAGAATACGAACAAGAACAAGATATGAAGAACACAACGATCAGAATATTTTTTTTATAAGAACACGATGACACGGAACATAAAAAAAAAGATCAGATTTTTTTTTTTTTTTTGAGAATAATTTTTTTTAAGAACACGATGACACAAAAACAAAATGGATAGATAATCTGATTTTAGAGCCTGAGCTTTGATACCAAATGATGCGAACCTCAATAACTTGTATTGAGACCCAACAACAAAATTGACATGTTTACCCAGAAAAGCTAAAATCAGATTGTTGTGATAGTGAACCCGTGACCCAACGCCTATAAAGAGACGCAAACCACGGGTATTCCAAAGATTAGTGAAGACGCCACAATCAGATGCGGAAGGTTGATTGATAAGTCATGGTGTGTGAAGATGCCACAATCAGATGTGAAAGGCTGATTGATAAGTCAAAAATTGTGTTCTGTGAAGAACAAGGGGGAGGAGCAAAGCTCAACTTCAGAATTTTGTTAATCCATTATATAAATCTGCCCATACAAAAGAGTATATATAGTATTGGAACAACCCTCCAACCATAGGAAATAAATGCAAGTTGTTGGAACAACCCTCCAACCATAGGAAATAAATGCAAGTAGTTGGAACATCCATAGGAAATAAAGCTACCACGTTTTTTAACATAGACTTATACAAAAAAGTAGTTTAACTCATCAAAAACACATGGAAACATGAACAAACTCCCAACTACCAACTATAAAACATAAATAGCCATATCTTGGAAGTTATATTCAGCCCATTATTCTTCCACATGCATAAATATGATTAGGAGCCCAATTCAGCCCATTAAGTGCTTCCTTGATTCTCATCACAAGATCTTCTTAGGGACTACCATAAATCCTTGGGTAAGCCTAGAGTGGCAGCTAAAGTGGATATTATGAAGGCCTATGATAGTGTTAGTTGGGAATTCCTTTTTGATATTTTGGATATTCTTGGCTTCCCCCCCAAATTAAAGAAATGGATCTATGCTTGTATAACTACTCCTAAATACTCTATTAACTTTAATGGTGAATCTGTGGGGTTTTTTGAGGGTGCTAAGGGCATTAGGCAAGGGGATCCTATGTCTCCGTATTTGTTTGTCCTTGTTATGGATACCCTTAGTCAATTACTCCATCATAACATCAATAATAGGCCTTTTAATTACCATTGGAAGTGTGAGAAATTACACATCTCTCACCTTTGCTTTGCTGATGACCTTCTCATCTTTTTTGCTGGAGATGTGGAAGGTGCCACTCTGATTAGGCATACTCTCGATCAATTTTTCCTCCTTACTGGCCTTCAAGCTAATAATGCTAAGAGTTGTCTCTTTTTCTCTAATGTCGATGTTGATGTTGCTGATAGCATCTTAACAACTTTAAACTTTGTGAAAGGTAATTTGCCCATTAGGTACCTTGGGGTTCCTTTGATCACGTCTAAACTTAAAAAGCAAGACTGTGAGGAATTGGTTAATAAAATTTGTGCTAGAGTTAACTCCTGGAAATCAAAATTTTTGTCTTATGCTGGTAGAGCTCAACTTATTAATTCTGTTTTATCAGGTATCCAACTTTATTGGTCTGGTATGTTTGTGCTTCCCAAAGGAGTTCTCAAGCAAGTTGCTCAAACTATGTCCAGATTTCTATGGGCTGGTAACACTAATATTAGCCATGGTGCCAAAGTTGCTTGGGACAAAGTTTGTAGACCCAAAAAAGAAGGGGGGTTGGGGTTTAAAGATATCTATTTAACTAATACTGTTTTGAACCTCAAGCACATTGGAAATCTTTTAGATCCCTCTAATCAATCCCTATGGTACAAATGGGCCCATATGTACATGCTTCATAACAAAAGTTTTTGGTAGGCCAAAATCCCTTCCTAATGCTCTTGGTACTGGAGAAAATTATTAAAACTTAGACAAGTTGCTAAACCTTTACTCATTCATAGAGTTGGTAATGGTGATCATACTTTTCTTTGGTTTGATAATTGGCTCCCTTTGGGTCCTTTGTTAGACAAATTATCTAATAGAATTGTCTATGATGCTGCAATTAACATTAATGCCAAAGTTAGTGCTATCATTAGAAATGGGGAATGGGTCTGGCCTGGCTCTCACTCTATTGAACTTGATGAGGTCAGATCCATTTTGTCCTCCTTCCATCAGCCTTCTGATTCTAAGGACTCTGTTTGTTGGACTGTTACTCCCACGGGAGTCTTTAACGTTTCCCTTATTTGGAATCACTTGAGGGATCACACACCTACTGTCCCTTGGCATAATATAGTGTGGTTCAAAGGAGGTACTCCTAGACAGAATGTTATCCTCTGGCTTGTGGCCCAAAATAGGCTTTCTACCCATGATAGAATTTATGCTTTTACTCCTGGTCCTCTTGCTTGTTTATTTTGCCACTCTCAAATGGAAACTCATAATCATTTGTTTTTTGCATGCCCTTACTCCTCATTTGTTTGGCAGGAACTTATGCTTAGATGCGGATTGACTTGGAATAGGCAATGTTGGAATGATACCTTGGTTTGGATGGATCAGCATCTTAAAGGAAAGCAATTTCATCATGATATCCCTAAAATCTGCTTGGGAGTTGTTGTGTATGGCCTATGGAAAGAAAGGAACAACAGGGTCTTCAAGCATTCCTTTTGTCCTAGAGAAATCACCCTTGAGAACTTTATCTCCCAAATTAACATTCTTATTAGGATTAAATGGAAGCATCATAGTGCTTTTGATACTATTATTAGCAAGTGGATTTAGTGCTCCTTGTCTTTTTCGGCAAGCCATCTTGTTTTCTTTTTTGTTGGGTGATGAGAATCAAGGAAGCACTTAATGGGCTGAATTGGGCTGATTATAAATGGAGAATACAAGAAGATCAAGGTGGCATTTTTTTTGGGTTGATCTTATTAATTGGGCATAAATTTGAAGAAGATAGGGCTGATTATATTTCCTAATCATATTTATGCATGTGCAAGAATAATGGGCTGAATATAACTTCCAAGATATGGCTATTTATGTTTTATAGTTGGTAGTTGGGAGTTTGTTCATGTTTCTATGTGTTTTTAATGAGTTAAACTACTTTTTTGTATAAGTCTATGTTAAAAAACGTGGTAGCTTTATTTCCTATGGTTGGGAGGATGTTCCAACTACTTGCATTTATTTCCTATGGTTGGAGGGTTGTTCCAACAACTTGCATTTATCCCTATGGTTGGAGGGTTGTTCCAATCCTATATATACTCTTTTGTATGGGCAGATTTATATAATGGATTAAACACAATTCTGAAGTTGAGTTTTGCTCCTCCCCCTTGTTCTTCACAGAACACAATTTTTGACTTATCAATCAGCCTTTCGCATCTGATTGTGGCGTCTTCACACACCATGACTTATCAATCAGCCTTCCACATCTGATTGTGGCGTCTTCACTAATCTTTGGAATACCCGTGGTTTGCGTCTCTTTATAGGCGTTGGGTCACGGGTTCACTATCACAACAATCTGATTTTAGCTTTATTGGGTAAACATGTCAATTTTGTTGTTGGGTCTCAATACAAGTTATTGAGGTTCGCATCATTGGGGCTGCCAGGTTTGTTTTTTCTGTAGCTTCCTTTGCTACTCAGTTGGGTTGGATAGGTGGTGTCGTTTTTTGGTTGGGTGGGACTTCTAGAGGATCTCCTTCCCACGTTGCATAGCTTCCTTTGCTTGTTTTCTTTTGTTCTCATTGTAAATCCTGGGGTATGCCCCTTGTACTTTTGTACATCTCTTTTTTGGAATTTATTTACCCTTTTTTCCGAAAAAAAATGAGCCAAAACAAGGGCAACACCCTAGCAAACAAGTAGGGCAAAGGAAAAAAGACTAGTGTTAAAGCCACTTACAAAACCCTAATAGAGCAAAGCAGTCAAATTCAAACGCACCAAAAAGCACAATATAGCACAACAGGGTACACAAAAGGGGCATGTCCTTAACTCCAATTACGTAAGTAATCTGCAAGTTGGGAATGATGATTCCATTTAGTTCTTATCTGAATGTTGATTTGGGAAATCAAGTTTTGAAGCACCTGCTCCTTTGGGATGAAAGAGCCCTGAAACGCCCTATTGTTCCTTTCTCTCCATAGACCATAGACTGCAACTCCTAAGCAAGTTTTAGGGATAGCATGTTGAAATTTATTGCCTGTCCAATTCTGAGTCATCCACTATATAGTAGAGTTCCAGTCAGTCCTATTCCATCTTAAGTCACATCTTTGCATCAAATCCTGCCAAACAAAAGTAGCATAACTACATTTAAAAAATAAGTGATTATGAGATTCCATTTGGCTATAACAAAGCACGCAAGCTAATGGTCCAAGAGTGAAAGAATAGATTCTATCATGCGTTGCTAGCCTATTAAGAACAGCAAACCATAATACAAAGTTCTGTCTAGGAGTACACCCATTGAACCAAACAATTTCTGCCAAGGGACGACAGGGGAAACTTCTTGAAAATGCTCCCAAACTTGAGCAAAATTATAGTTCCCCTTGGATGATACCGTCCAAAAGATACTATCACTCAAACCTGTAGGTTTATACAAATTAGATAAGAGGATTCTAACCTCATTTAATCCTATAGAATTAGAAGAAGGCCAGTTCCAATCATTATTACTTATGATAGTTGCCACTTTTGCTTTAGCGTCAATAGCAGCATCATAAGCAATCATGTTTGTGTACTTTTCAAAAAGAGGACCACAAGGGAGTCAATTATCGAACCAAAGAGAAGTTTGTTGACCATTACCAATTTTGTGAAAAAGTAAAGGTCTGACAACCTCCCTAAGTTTCAACAGTTTTTCTCCAATACCAGGAACACTGGCCTGGAGCCTTAATTTCCCAAAAACTATTAGATTTTATCATGTATTTATGCACCCCAATTCTTTTTTTTTCGGAAAATGGTGAATAAATAAATAAAAAACAAATGCCAAGCGGCACTATACAAAAATACAAGGGGCATACCCCAGGATATACAATATGATGAGAACATGGCGGCTAGCACAAGGTGGAATGCGGACCCGAACCACGTGCCAATTGGTCCGGTTATAAGGGCGCGAGCAAAGCGGTTCAAGGACAATCTCAATGGGCTGGTTCAACAAATTTGGGTTGAGACTAATCTGAGTGGCCCAAAGGAGGATACTAGTGATCCACAAGGCTGGGTGTCCATGATTCAAGCTCTAGAATAAATTATAGGCTTGCATGCCAACTTAGGGATTTTTTATATTCATTAGTTTCCTTTTATTTTAGTTTTGGGATGAATTATATTGGACCATAATATTTCGTAGGCTTAAAAGGGCCCAACTTTAAGCCTCAGCTATTTAAACAGTTTTAGGGTTTGTAATATTCGGTTTTGATCATTAATAATATTGTGAGAGTTTTCTCTTTGGTTCTTTGAAGAACTATTCGAACTTATCAGATTTACTCTGTGGCGTTCATACCTGGACTTATCAATCGAGTTTTCCATTCTTGATTGTGGCGTCTTCATCCTTTATACCAAGGTTCGCATCTGTTATAGGTGTTGGGTCGCGGTTTCCATTGAATCTGACAGTAGAACGGTCCGAGACATTAATCGTGTTACGGGTTTCGTCACATTATTGGCGGGGTTCGTATCAGTTGGTATCAGAGCACAGTTCTAGTCTCAGGTTTATCATATCTTTTTCGTTTCTGTTCTTATTCGTTTCTTCTGGTTCTGTTCTTATTCGTTTTTGTTTCTGTTCGTTTTCTTATTCGTTCTCGTTTCTGAACCGTATAAAAAAAAAAAAAAAAAAAAAAAAAAAAAAAAAAAAAAGGTGTTCGATTACGATCTGGAATTTTGTGTTTAGGGTTTGTGAATCTGATCTGTGATTTGCCCTTGTTACTTCGTGTTTGTTCATTCTCGTGATCGTTGTTATTCTGGGTTTTTTTTTCTTCTTGGAATTAGGGTTCCTGAATCAGATACGTGAACTGTGAAGTCTGCCTGATTATTCAAGAAAAAAAAATTACAAAAAAAGAAAAAAAAGAGAAAAAAAAAAAAAAAAAAAAAAAAAAGAAAAGAAAAGAAGAGAAGAGAAGAGATCTGTAGGAAAAAAAAAAAAAAAAAAAGAGTACAAAAACTCGGCTTAAAATTTTATTTTTGTTTTGTGATATTTGGGGTCTAAGGAGTCCGAATCGGACCTTACTCCATAGTGCGAAAAATTTTTTTTCCGGAAATTCTATTTTTTTTGTGCTTTTGGAAACCTAGCCATCCGCGTTCGTTTTTAGTCGTGCTTTCAGCGTCCAAATTTGATTGGTCTAGTTTGGGTATGGATTGTTACTGAGAAATTCTAGTCATTGTTTGAGCAGTTTCATAAGAACCGAGTGAGAATTACTACGAGTGGAAAAAGGCAAGAGTGGTGAGCACATAAGAGGGTAAAAGCCAAATTGATTTTCAGTTTAAACACGAGTGAACTTGAGTGATACATCCTAGTTGAGTGAAACACGTGAGCGAGAGTTGTGAGGTCCTGTATATTTTTTTTTTTTTATCTAATCTTTGTTTTGCAGCGAAATATGGCCCATAAAGACGAAATTAATGCCGGGGAGGTTTCGGGAGAGACTGATCAGAAACTACTATTGGAGGCATTAATGGGTGAAATGAGGAGGGTATTGAGGACAGAGATGGAACAAGTTCATGAACGGATAGATAGAGTAGAGAATGCACGTGTGGAGCAGCCACAAAACAATGCTCCTCATGGACGTAGAAGAGAGAGAGAGTTCAACCGAGGGGAGTGAGAGTTGAAGAAGAGGAGTATTTTTGGGGAGACTTTGAAGAAGAAAATGATCAGGAGTCAATAGATAATCATAGGAGATATGGTGGTCGGGGTAGAGAAGTTAGGTTTAGAGAAGCTAGGAACCGGGAAGATAATAATTTGGGTAGTATTAAGATGAAGATTCCTTCGTTTCAAGGGAAGAATGGTCCGGAAGCCTATCTAGAATGGGAGAAGAAGGTAGAATTAGTATTTGATTGCCACCATTACTCTGAGGCTAAGAAGGTAAAACTTGCTGCCATTGAATTTTCTGATTATGCTATCATTTGGTGGGATCAATTGGTATTGAATAGGAGAAGAAATAGGGAGCGTCCAATAGAGACATGGGAGGATATGAAAACTGTGATGAGGAAGCGGTTCGTTCCAAGCTATTATTACCGAGAGTTGTACAACAAGTTGCAAAGTTTGAGGCAAGGTAATAGGAGTGTGGAAGAATATTATAAGGAGATGGAAGTTGCTATGATTCGAGCGAATGTAGAGGAAGATCGAGAGGCTACAATGGCTAGATTCTTAGTTGGGTTGAATCGGGAAATTGCCAATGCAGTGGAATTGCAACACTATGTTGAGTTGGAGGATATGGTACACATGGCAGCAGCACACGTCCAAGCCAAAATCCAAGCCAAAATTCCAATACATCCGCTTGGAAACCAAATAATTGGAAAAGAGATGAGAAGCAGCCTTTGGTGAAGCCAAAAACTGAGCAAAAACAAGAGGTGGCCAGCCATGGAAATCAAGGTAAATCCGATTCGTCTACTTATCAGAACCGTGATATTAAGTGTTTTAAGTGCCAAGGTAGGGGACATATAGCTAGCCAATGTCCGAACAAGAGAGTTATGGTGTTACGAGATAATGGTGAGATTGAAACCGAAGATGAAGATGACAACGAATCTGTGCCACCATTGGAGGATGCCGATGATGAAGAGTACGCTGCCCAAGGGGATTTGTTAGTGGCAAGGAGAGCTCTAAATATGCAGGTTAAGGAAGATGATGAGGCACAACGGGAGAACATCTTTCATACGAGATGTCATGTCAAAGATAAGGTGTGCAGTGTGATCATAGATGGGGGGAGTTGTACTAACGTTGCTAGCACAACTTTGGTGGAGAAATTAGGGCTGCCAACAATCAAGCATCCACGACCTTATAAATTGCAATGGCTCAATGATAGTGGTGAAGTAAGGGTAACTAAACAGGTGTTAGTTTCTTTTCGTATTGGGAAATATGAAGATGAAGTTTTGAGTGATGTGGTTCCGATGCAAGCTGGACACTTGTTGTTAGGGAGGCCATGGCAATTTGATCGACGTGTTAAGCATGATGGTTTCACAAATAAATACTCGTTCGTGCTTAATCAAAGGACAATCACCTTAGTGCCTTTGACACCGAAGCAAGTTTATGAAGATCAAGTGAGGTTTTTTTTTTTTTTTTTCGGAAAAATGGTAAATATATTCCAAAAAGGGATGTACACATGTACAAGGGGCATACCCCAGGATAGACAATAAGCTCAAAGCATAAGGACATGTGGATAGAGAACCACTAAACAAGCCACATCTGGCAACAATAATCAAACAGTAAAATCCATAAGGACTAAACCAAAATCAAGAAGAAAAAATGAAAGCAAATGAAAACAGAAGAAAACAAACAAAATTCAATGCCAATTAGCCAACAGGACGTCAAGTTGGGTGTGACCTTTCCATTTAATATTGATTTGAGCATAAATTTGCGAGACAAAATTCTTCAGAAGTTGGTTTTTTGGGGTAGAGGAGTTCTTGAAAGTTCTGTTGTTCCTTTCCCTCCACAAGCCATATACTGAAATGCCCAAGCAAATTCTGGGAATCATATGTTGGGGAGACTTCCCCTTCCAATGCTGGATCATCCAATCCACAGTGCTGTCCCAAGGGGTGCCATTCCAGGACAATCCACATCTCAGCATCAATTCCTGCCAAATGAAAGTAGAGTAATCACAATCAAAGAAGAGATGGTTATGTGAATCCATTTGCCTAAGACAAAGAGAACATGCTAGAGGGCCAGGGGTAAACAGATGAATTCTATCCTGAGTGGCTAGCTTATTCTGGATGGCAAGCCATAAAATAAAATTCTGTCTAGGTGTACTTCCTGAATACCAGGTCAATTGGTACCAAGGGACAGCAGGTGAAGTAGGTCTAATATGGTTCCAAACATGGGAAAAGGTAAACTTTCCGTTAGGAGATGTTATCCATACAATACTGTCCTGAAGACCACAAGGCTTGTATAAGTTGGCCAATAAGGCACGAACTTCATTAAGTCCAATGGAATTTGAGGCTGGCCAATTCCAATCAAGATGAGCAATAATAGTTTCTACTTTAGCATTAGGTGTTATTGCAGCATCATATGCAATTCTACTAGTATATTTCTCAAATAATGGACCACAAGGGAGCCAATTGTCAAACCAAAGGGAAGATCAAGTGAGGTTGCAAAGGGAGAGTGAACAAAAGAGAAAGAGTGAGAAAAATGAGAGAGAAAAAGAAAAGAAAAATGCAGCCATTGAGGGAAAATTAGAAGGAAACCAAAAAAAGAATTTTTATGCAAAAGCGAGTGAGATCAAACGAGCGTTGTTTTCAAATCAGCCTATGATTGTACTTTTGTACAAAGAGGCATTTTTAAACACTAACCAAATTGACTCATCTTTGCCTAGTTCTGTTGTTTCTCTTTTGCAGGAGTTTGGTGATATCTTTCCCGAGGAGGTTCCACATGGTTTACCCCCTATTCGAGGGATTGAACATCAAATTGATTTCGTGCCCGGTGCTACCATTCCAAACCGACCAGCCTATAGAAGCAATCCTGAGGAGACAAAGGAGCTACAAAAGCAGGTTAGTGAGTTGATGGAAAAGGGGTACGTAAGAGAAAGTATGAGTCCATGCGCCGTTCCGGTGATTTTGGTTCCTAAGAAGGATGGGACGTGGAGAATGTGCGTTGATTGCCGAGCCGTCAACAACATAACGGTAAAGTATCGACACCCTATTCCTCGTTTAGATGATATGTTAGATGAGTTGCATGGTTCTTGTATATTTTCTAAGATTGATTTGAAAAGTGGGTATCATCAAATTAGAATGAAAGAAGGTGATGAATGGAAAACTGCATTTAAAACAAAATATGGTTTGTATGAATGGTTAGTTATGCCTTTTGGATTAACTAATGCTCCTAGTACTTTTATGAGATTGATGAACCATGTTTTGCGTGCTTTCATTGGAAAATTTGTAGTTGTTTATTTTGATGATATCCTGATTTATAGCAAAAACTTGGAAGAGCATTTGAAGCATTTAAAACTTGTGTTAGATGTGCTTAGAAATGAAAAGTTGTTTGCTAACCTAAAGAAGTGCACTTTTTGCACCGATAAGCTTGTGTTTCTTGGTTTTGTTGTGTGTGCACAAGGAATACAGGTTGATGAAGAAAAGATTCGTGCTATCCAAGAATGGCCAAGCCCATCTAGTGTAAGTAATGTGCGAAGTTTTCATGGACTTGCTAGTTTTTACAGGAGGTTCGTGAAAGACTTCAGTAATATAGCTGCACCGATAACCGAAGTCATCAAGAAAAATGTTGGGTTCAAATGGGGGGAAGAGCAAGAGAAGGCATTTCAATTACTCAAGGAGAAGTTAACTCATGCACCTTTACTTGCTTTACCTAACTTTACAAAAACTTTTGAAATTGAATGTGATGCTTCAGGTTTAGGTATTGGCGCCGTGCTTATGCAAGAAGGAAGACCGATTGCATACTTTAGTGAGAAGTTAAGTGGGGCTGCCTTAAACTATCCCACGTATGACAAAGAGATGTATGCATTGGTTCGAGCTTTGGAGACATGGCAGCATTACTTGTGGCCTAAAGAGTTCGTGATTCACACCGATCATGAGTCTTTAAAGCACCTTAAAGTCCAACACAAGCTGAACAAGAGACATGCACGATGGGTTGAATTCATTGAGACGTTTCCATACGTCATTCGATATAAACAAGGTAAGGAGAACATCGTTGCCGATGCACTTTCTCGAAGGTACATTCTAATCTCTACTCTTGATGCTAAGATTCTTGGTTTTGAGCATATTAAGGAATTGTATCCTTTAGATCTCGATTTTAGTGAAGAATTTGAATCTTGTGAAAAAACAGCCCATAATAAATTCTATAGGCATGAGGGGTTTTTATTTCGAGAAAATAAATTGTGCATTCCAACTTGTTCAGTGAGAGAGTTGCTTGTGCGAGAGTCACATGGGGGAGGGTTAATGGGACATTTTGGGGTAGTAAAAACATTAGCCGTTTTACAAGAACACTTCTATTGGCCACGCATGAAACAAGATGTTGAGAGAATTTATGGTAGATGTGTCACATGTAGGCGAGCGAAATCTAGAGTACAACCCCATGGCTTATACACACCTCTTCCAATTCCTAGTGAACCATGGATTGATATTTCAATGGATTTTGTGTTAGGTTTACCTAGGACTAAACACGGTCGAGACTCAATTTTTGTGGTTGTGGATAGATTTTCCAAGATGGCACATTTTATTCCATGTCACAAAACTGATGATGCTTCACATGTTGCTAATTTGTTCTTTAAGGAGATTGTGAGATTACATGGTATGCCTAGAACCATTGTTTCGGATAGAGATGCTAAATTCTTGAGTTACTTTTGGAAGACCTTGTGGTGTAAGTTGGGGACTAAGTTATTATTTTCTACTACTTGTCATCCACAAACTGATGGTCAAACTGAAGTAGTAAATAGGACTTTATCTACTTTGTTAAGGGCTATTATTAAAAAGAACATCAAAACATGGGAAGAATGTTTACCACATGTTGAGTTTGCTTATAATCGTACTATCCATTCTGCTACTAAATTTTCACCCTTTGAAATTGTGTATGGTTTTAATCCTTTAACTCCTTTGGATTTATCTCCTTTACCTGTGACTGAGCGTGTTAATTTAGATGGAAAAAAGAAAGCAGATTTTGTTAAGCAGATTCATGAGAAAGCAAGGCTCAATATTGAGCGAAGAACGGAGCAATATGCAACGCAAGCTAACAAAGGGCGACGCAATATCATCTTTGAACCTGGAGATTGGGTTTGGGTACACATGCGAAAAGAAAGATTTTCAGCACAAAGGCGTTCTAAATTGCTTCCCCGAGGCGATGGTCCTTTTCAAGTTCTTGAGCGCATCAATGACAATGCCTACAAGCTAGAGTTGCCTGGTGAGTATAATGTTAGTACTACTTTTAATGTTGCTGATTTATCTCCTTTTGATGTAGGTGATGATTTGAGGACAAATCCTTTTCAAGAGGAGGGGAATGATGAGAACATGGCGGCTAGCACAAGGTGGAATGCGGACCCGAACCACGTGCCAATTGGTCCGGTTACAAGGGCGCGAGCAAAGCGGTTCAAGGACAATCTCAATGGGCTGGTTCAACAAATTTGGGTTGAGACTAATCTGAGTGGCCCAAAGGAGGATACTAGTGATCCACAAGGCTGGGTGTCCATGATTCAAGCTCTAGAATAAATTATATGCTTGCATGCCAACTTAGGGATTTTTTATATTCATTAGTTTCCTTTTATTTTAGTTTTGGGATGAATTATATTGGACCATAATATTTCGTAGGCTTAAAAGGGCCCAACTTTAAGCCTCAGCTATTTAAACAGTTTTAGGGTTTGTAATATTCGGTTTTGATCATTAATAATATTGTGAGAGTTTTCTCTTTGGTTCTTTGAAGAACTATTCGAACTTATCAGATTTACTCTGTGGCGTTCATACCTGGACTTATCAATCGAGTTTTCCATTCTTGATTGTGGCGTCTTCATCCTTTATACCAAGGTTCGCATCTGTTATAGGTGTTGGGTCGCGGTTTCCATTGAATCTGACAGTAGAACGGTCCGAGACATTAATCGTGTTACGGGTTTCGTCACATTATTGGCGGGGTTCGTATCACAATAAGCACAAAAAAGAGCATCCAGATGATGCAACTGAGGGGAAAAGTTACAGCTTGCAGCCAAGAAAAACCCACTCAAGCAAAATCATTGAACAAAGGGAAAACCACCCTAAAGAAAAACAACAGTAAAGCTCAAGGGCCCCTCATAAAAGGTGAACTAGCAAAGAACTCCAAACCAGCAAAAAGGAGATGAAAAGCACATTTAACAGCTAAGTCCATCTAGTAATGTAATTAGGGAGTTGTGGATCATCCTTCCACTTGATTTGGATCTGAATAAATATTTGGAGGTAGATCTCTTGAAGGAGCCTTTCCTTGGTTTTAACTTCGGATTTGAATGTTCGAGCATTTCTTTCCTTCCAGATGCTATAAATGACCAACCCAAGACACATTCTAGGAATAATGTGTCTGGGAGTTTTCTTTGTCCAGGTCCTAGCTGCCCATTCCACAATAGAGTTCCAGGAGGAAGCATGGGAGTTAATCTCCAATCGATGTAGTAATGCCTGCCAAATAAAAGAAGAGAATGAGCAACTAAAAAACAAGTGGTCATGTGATTCCATACCTTGGTGACAGAGAACACATCCTAAAGGTCCAGGAGTGAAGTGAAAGATCCTGTCATGAGTAGATAAATGGTTAAGAATTGCCAACCAAGAAATGAAACTGTGCCTAGGTATATTTCCTGGGAACCAAATGAGCCGATGCCATGGGACCTTAGGGCCAGTGATTCGAAGGTAATCCCAAGTATGAGCAAGTTTAAAGTTCCCATTGGGGGAAGGAACCCATCCACAAGGAATCATTTTTAGGATCCAGGAGACACCATATATGCTTTAAATTCAATATAGTATTAGTAAGATAGATGTATTTGAACCCCTGACCACCCTCCTTCTTAGGCTTACAAACATTGACCCAAGCAATTTTTGCTCCCCTCCCCTTTTCAGTGGTTCCAGTCCAAAAGAATCTCATAATAGCTTGATCAACCTGTTTAAGAACACTTTTAGGCAGTCTAAACATTACAGACCAATAATGTTGAATCCCCGATAAGACGGATTGGATTAGTTGAGCCCTACCTGCAAAAGACAAAAATTTAGATTTCCAATAATTAATTCTAGAGCAAATTTTATTCACCAGCTCTTCACAATGGCTTTTCTTCAGTTTAGTAGTAATTAATGGAACACCTAGATACCTCATAGGAAGCGAACCCTTTGTAAATTGGAGTTCCATAAGCAACTCATTAGCTAAATTATCACTAATCCCAGAGAAAAACACACAGCTTTTAGAATTATTGGCTTGAAGCCCTGAGAAGTCATAGAATTGATTTAAAGTTTTACGAACCATCTTTACAGAGTCAATATCACCATTAAACAAAATAATTAAATCATCCGCAAAACAAAGGTGATTTATTTTTAAAACATCACACTTCCAATGAAATGTGAAGGGCTCATGCTGACTATTATAGTGAAGTAATTGGCTTAAAACCTCCATAACAAGAACAAACAAATAAGGGGATATAGGATCACCTTGTCTAAGACCTTTGGCACCTTCAAAATATCCCACGGATTCACCATTAAAATTAATGGAGAATCTTGGAGTAGTAAAACAGGCTTTGATCCATTTAATCAGTCTAGGAGGGATGATGAGAATCAACATGGGCCATTACAAGATCCATTGCATGTTCCAAATGGGCCAATTACAAGAGCAAGGTCCAAAAAGATCAAAGAAGCTTTCAATGGGCTGATTCAAGAAATTTGGGCTGATTTTAGCATTCCTAAGAGTGGCCCAAAGGGAAATGAAGACTATGTTAATTTAATTCATGCATGTGAAGATGTGGACTGAATATAACCTCTAAGATATAGCTATATATGTTTTATAGATAGTAGTTGAGAGTTGGTTCATGTTTTTAAGTGCATTTAATGAGTTAAACTACTTTTTGTACTAGCCTTTGCTAAAAAAACGTGAATGCATTATTTCTTATGGTTGGAGGGTTGTTCCAACTACTTGCATTTATTCCTATGGTTGGAGGGATGTTCCAAGCCTATATATATCCTTGCTTATCTTTTGTAATGGACAGATTTGATAAATTGATAAAAAGTGAGTTTTTACTCCTTCTTCTTGGTTCTTCATTGAACTTTCAGAACTTATCAAGGTTTTCACCTTGTGGCGTTCAAAACTAAGAATACCTGTGGTTTGCGTCTCTTTATAGGCGTTGGGTCTCAGGTTCACTAATTGGAATACCTGTGGTTTGCGTCTCTTTATAGGCATTGGGTCACAGGTTCACTTTCACAACAATCTGATTTCTAGCTTTCTTGGGAAGATATTCAATCTTTGTTGTTGGGTCTCATTGCTAGTCTATTGAGGTTCGCATCATTTGGTATCAGAGCAAGGTTTCTAAAATCAGGTTATCTATCCTTTTAATTTTTCGTCTATTCTCTGTTGTTCTTCGTATTTTCTTCATGACTCTTCGTGTTCTTTTGTTCTTCAAATTCTGTTTTATATTGTGTTCTTCTTTGTTTTTTGTTTTTGTGCCTCTAGTTATACAAAAAAAAAAAAAAAAACAAAAAAAAAACAAAAAAACAAAAAAAAAAAGAAAAGAAAAGAAAAGAAAAGAAGAGATCCGAAAAAGAAAGAAAGAAAAGAAAAGATATCCCCCAAAAAAAAAAAAAAAAAAAAAAAAAAAAAAAGAAGGGAGGCATTGATATCAAAGAAAGGCCAAATCTGATTTTTTTTTTTTTTGTTTCTTCTTCCTTTGAGGCATACTAATCTTGGTTTCTAGTTCTCTCATAAAAATATAACTATATCTCTGGTTTGTTCTCTCTCAAATCTGATTGTTAGTTTCAAATTCTCTTAAAATCTGATTGTACTCCAAATTTTAAACTGGATTTTATTTTTTTTCGGAAAATGGTTAATCAATAAAAGAAAAAGCCAAGCGGCACTGTACAAAATACAAGGGGCATACCCCAGGCTATACGATCAGCACAAAAAGCATCAGACGTTGCAACAACGAATGGGAATCAATCAATGACCATGGCCAAGAGAAAGGCCCACCAACCAAAAGCCCTCCAAACCGAGGAGAAACAAGCGACCCCCCTAAGCAGAGACAGTAGAGCACAGGAAATCGCAAAGTGTCAAATCAGCAAAGCCTCCTACAAAAACTAGGAAGGAAAACCAACAACGCTAAAAAAAAAAAAAAAAAAAAAAAAAAAAAAAAAAAAAAAAATTACAACCATCTAGCAACATAGTTTGGGAGATGAGGATCATTTCTCCACTTAATTTGGATTTGCATAATGATCTGAAGGTAGATCTGCTCAAGGATTCTTTCTTTAGTGTTGGCTTCACATTTGAAGGTACGTGCATTTCTTTCTTTCCAAATGTTATAGACCGCCAAGCCAAGGCACATTTTTGGGATGATGTGGTTGGGAATATTCTTCTGCCAAGTCCTAGCAGCCCAAACCACCAAAGAGCTCTAATGGGAAGTGTGGGTAGGTATCTCCAACCGGTGCAATATGCCCTGCCAAATGAAAGAAGAGTAAGAGCAACCAAAAAATAAATGTTCATGTGATTCCATACCTTGGTGGCATAAAACACAAGCCAAAGGCCCAGGTGTGAAGTGAAAGATCCGATCATGAGTAGATAATCTGTTAATAACAGCCAACCAAAAGATGAAACTATGTCTAGGGATATTCCCAGGGAACCAGACAAGACGATGCCAAGGAACCTTAGGGCAAACTTCTCTAATATGGTCCCAAGTATGGGCAAGCTTAAACTTCCCATTGGGAGAGGGAATCCAAATGGATCTATCACTACTATCAGAAGGGAGAGATAATTCAGACATGTGGTCCCGGATCTCCATGAGCTCTAACGTGTTAGTAAGGGGCCATTGCCACTCCCCATCCACAATGATATCTTTAACTTTTGCATTTAAGGGGATGGCAACATCATAAATAACTCTTGTATTAAACTTATCCAATAGAGGACCTAAAGGGTGCCAATTATCATACCATAAAAATGTACCACAACCATTACCAATTTTATGTTTCAACAAGGGCCTAGCCATGTCTCTAAGGTTAAGGAGTTTCCTCCAATACCACGAGCTCTGAGCAGGGGGCTTAACAACCCAAAAGCTTTTATCTTTTAAGAGATACGTTTTAACCCAATCGGCCCAAAGAGATCGTGTCCCCGGAGAGAAAAGGGACCAAATGTGTTTTAAATTCAGGGCTTTATTGAGTTGGACAAGATTTTTCAAACCCAAACCCCCTTCCTCTTTAGGGGTACAAACAATGTCCCAAGCTACCTTAGCCCCATGGGCTTTCTCAATGCCTCCAGACCAAAGAAATCTCCTAACAATTTTCTCGACTTCCTTGATGACACTCTTGGGAAGAATGAACATACCAGACCAATAGTTTTGAACACCTGCTATCACAGACTGAATTAATTGTAATCGACCTGCATAAGAGAGGCATTTAGAAGTCCAAGACGTTATTCTAGAACTAATTTTATCAATAAGCTCATTACAATCCCCTTTTTTAAGTCTAGAAGTAATAAGAGGAACACCAAGATACTTAAGAGGAAGAGCTCCAATAGTAGCTTGGAAAATATGGCATATGGAATTAGCAACATTATCCTCAATACCAGAAGTAAATAAACAGCTCTTACTTGTATTAGTAATTAAGCCAGTGAGCTCATAGAACTGAGTAAGAGTGTTCTTCATGAGATGAGCTGATTCTTCATCACCATGAAACAATAATAAAAGATCATCAGCAAAGCAAAGGTGGGAAATACTCAGCTTATCACATTTCCAATGATATTTGAAGTGGGAAGATCCTTGAATCCATCACAAGAACAAACAGATAGGGGGAAAGAGGATCCCCTTGTCTAAGACCCTTGGCCCCATCAAAGTACCCAATAGATTCCCCATTAAAGTTAATGGAGTATTTAGTACTAGTCACACAATTTTTAATCCAAATTTGCATTTTGGGAGGAAATCCCAAAACGTCAATTAAGTCCAGTAAAAACCTCCAACTAACACTATCATAGGCTTTCATAAGATCAATCTTAGCTGCCGCACGAGGGTGACCTATCGATTTGTGGTAGTCTCTCATGAGATCCTGAGCTAGAAGAATATTATCACTTATCTTCCGCCCTTTAATAAAAGCCGATTGAGCATTATCCACAAGATCGGGTAAGATCAGTTGGATTCTTTTGGAAATAATTTTAGATATACATTTATAAATAGTGTTGCAACACGAAATCGGTCTAAAGTCGCTCATTTTAGAAGGATTAGCAATTTTAGGAATAAGAGCAATTATGGTTGCATTAGACTCTCTTAAAAGTTCTCCTTGGGTGAAAAATTCTTTGATAGCTTGAGTAACAAGCGTACCGGTGATATTCCATGTCTCTTTAAAGAAATGAGCATTATAACCATCAGGACCCGGGGCTTTGTTACTATGGATGCTAAACATAGCATCTTTGATCTCATCATTGCTAGGAATATGATCCATAAAAGAATAAGCATTAGAGGGGACCCTTTTGTGGATAATCTTTCTGAGCACATTAATGCCTGGATAGTTGTTAGTGGCAGGGGAGCCAAGCATGGACTTAAAGTACCTAATGGCTTCAATATGTGCTTCCTTTTCATTATGGGTCTGATTCCCATTGGGTAAAAGAAGGGACACTATCCGTTTCCTGTTTCTACGGTTCTTGATAGACTGATGAAAGAAGGAGGTGTTCCTATCCCCCGCTTCAAGCCATTGGACTCTAGATTTTTGTCTCAACACTTCCTCCTCCACACGAATAGCCTCTAAGAAACATTGCATGAGGTGACGTTCCTGATTTTTTAAGTTTAAGTCTTGGGGGTGCTCATCCAGGAGTCTTTGACAGTGCATAAGGTTTCCCCTAGCAATATCCGCATTAAGTTTTTCTCTACCAATGGAATCTTTAGAAAATTTTTTGAGCTCAGATTTGAGGTTCCTAAGTTTATGACATAATTGGAATTGGTAGTTTCCTTCAACATTTCTAACCCAAGAATTATTAACCAAATCTTTAAACTTGTCCAAAGAAGTCCAATAGTTATAGAACTTAAAGGGATGGCCTTTCTTTTGACTGGCATTATTCAATCTAACAAGAAAAGGAGAATGATCAGAGATACCAGAAGGAAGAAACTCTGCATAAGCTGACGGGAATTGGCCAAGCCAACCTTGATTGACAAGTGCTCTATCCAATTTCTCCTTGTAACGGCTGTTACTCCAAGTGAAGAAGATACCTGTGAATCTGAGATCTACAAGGCAGGAGGTATTCACACAAGTGTTAAATTCCTCAACCCCTTGGTCTCTTCCAGGATTACCCCCAAATTTTTCTTTAGAGTTGAGAACAGCATTGAAATCCCCAAGGGTAATCCAGGGAATAGCACCACTAGAGACTGAAATAGCATTGAGATCAGCCCAAAGGCATCTCCTCTCTTGGACAGTGTTAAAACCATACACAAAAGAAGCTTCAAATAATAAAGAGTTATTAAGGTCTTTGATAAGCACGTGGATAATCTGCCTAGTATTCTTCAGAACACTTAAGGAAACTTTATTAGGATTCCAACCGACCCAAATTCTATCAACAGAATTAGGAAGGCTGTTTGTAACAAAGTTCCAGTTCGGAAGCATACGATTTTGTATAACATCTTGGTTCGGCACCCTAACCTTGGATTCAGTGATCCCCAAAATATCTAAGTGGTTTAACTTAACAAATTTAGAAATTTCCATTTGCTTAGAAGAACTGTTGAGACCCCTTATATTCCAACAACCAATTATCATTAAGTACGTCTAAAGGGGTGTTTCTTTCTACTTGAAGAACCGCTCTTCTTGTTCTTCTTACCTTGTTTGTTAAGAATTTTTGGATGAGAATTAGAAGAAGAAGGGAAAGGAGAAACCTGAGATGGAGAATTGGAAAGATCCGATCCTGGTAAATCTTCTTCAGATTGGTCTGAAGACACATTCTCATCCAATAACACAGCTGTATTGCCATTATGGCTAGAACAAAATTCCTGGGGATACACATATAAACTGGATTTTATAAAACCCAAATTGGGTGAAGATGGGAAAATTTTCCTCCTACCAAAAGAATTACCAACCGTGGGTAGTATTCACTGGGATAACACCCTTGTGGGTTCTTTCATAGGTAAGAAGCTCCCATACACTCTTGTTAAAAATGCTACTGGGAGACTCTGGTCTAGTAAGGGTCTAAATGATATGTTGGCCACTGATTCAGGCTATTTTTCCTTCAAGTTTAACACAAATGAAGACTGTGTAAATGTTTTGGAAGGGGGACCTTGGCATATAGCAGGTCAACCTATTATGCTTAAGAAATGGCACCCAGGGCTTGTGTTAGACAAAGAAGCTCCATCCTCTGTGCCTATCTAGGTTCACTTTTTTAATGTCCCTCTGGAATTCTGGACTCAAGAAGGGCTTAGCCACATAGCTAGTGTCATTGGGATACCATTGCATGTTGATCGAATGACAGCAAGTTGTAGAAGAATATCTTATGCTAGAATATGCATTGAGGTAAATGCTGAGACTGAACTTCTGAAAAACTTTGATATTCAAGTTGAGGGCATTGTATCTGAAAAAGTAACAATAGATGTGGAGTACCAATGGACCCCAATCAGGTGTGCCAAATGCAAGAGGTTTGGGCATGATTGCTCAAAGATCCCAAAAGTTCAAAAGATGCATCCTCACAAAGTTTCAGGTCCTAATGCAGCTAACTCTAAGACTGAAGATCCATGGTTGGTTAAAGGCAAAGGTAAGTTGGTGTATGAAGATACTACTGGAGACAGTAGCAAGGAGGCTAATTTGGAGTTTAACACTCACAAAGCTAATAGGGATCTGCATCCATCCAATTCTGTTCTAAACCCAGCTGCCCCTAGTACTTCCCAAGTTTCAAAAGGGACTCCTAATTTGGCAAAAGCTAAAGAAGTTACTACAACCAACCAATTCTTAGCTTTGGGAGAGACTCAAGATGAAGATGACAAGACTATAGGAGACTCTTCTTGCACCAATAATGTGATTACAGATGCGCTGAATATTATCTCTCCCCAGACTGAAGATGGAACTAACCCTGAACCTCCAATCTTGATTGGTACTGGAAAAACTGATCTACCTGCAGATGGGGACGAAACTAAGTGCCTTAATTCTGCAAATGCTCACCCAACTTGCCCAGAAGAGTCAGCTGAACAACAGGCAGATGGGAAGGGATCTGAGGGCCTTATTTCTGATCCCACTATAGCATTTTCTGATTGTCCAGCAGATTGTCCAGCAATTTCATCCTCTACAGGGAAGGTTTTCTCTTCCCCCCTAAATATTTCATTAGGAGGTAAGCAACCTCTTATTCAAAGCAAGAAGAACAAAATAAATCGTTCTTCAGGTAAGAAGAAGCAATCCCCTAGACGTTCTTAATGATCATTTGCTGTTGGAATATTAGAGGCCTTAATTTGGCCTCAAAGCAATCTGAAGTTGCTAAGTTTATTTCTGATAACAAAATTGATGTCTTAGGCATTGTGGAAACTAAAGTTAAACATGTTAATGAAAAATTTATTAAAAGGAGAGTTTTCAAACATTGGGATTGTTTTTCTAATAGCAGCCCAAATTCTGTAGGTAGAATCTGGATTGGTTGGAATGCAAATGTTATTAGTCTCAAAGTCATTAAAACTACTCCTCAAGTTATTCATGTTAGTATTGAAAATGATGAAAAGACTATTTACTTGGAAGCATCCTTTGTGTATGGGTTCAATACGGCTCAACCTAGAAAGGAGCTTTGGTCTGATCTAAGAACAATCCACTCTAGCACTATTGCCACAAATTACATAATTCTGGGAGATTTTAATGTTACCCTGTGTCCAGATGAAATCTCTGATAACAACCATGGTTGGGACAATGACATGTATGATTTCCAAAGTGTTACTAATGATTGTTGTTTAGTTGACCTTAGATATGTTGGAGAGTTTTTTACTTGGTGTAACAGAAGATATGGGAGACCGGACTTCACCCAAAGGAAGCTTGATAGAGCTTTGGTTAACCAGAATTGGCTGGATTCATTTTCGGATTCTTTTGTCCATTTCCAGGCCCCAGGTATTTCTGATCACTCTCCTATTATTGTCCAAATTGATAAAAATTGTAGGAGAAAAGGTAGGGCTTTCAAATTTTATAACTACTGGACTAAACTGGATAAGTATTCAGACATAGTCAACAATGCTTGGAATCAACAAGTTAAAGGGACTGCCCAGTACCAAGTCTGCCATAAACTTAGGATTCTTAAACAAGATCTGAAAAAATTTGGAAAGAATTCTATAGGTCAAGAAAAGGTCAAAGCTGACGAGTCTAGAGAGGCCCTTAAAATTGTTCAATCTTCTTTACTTAATAATCCTTGTGATACCTTACTCATTGAACAACAAAATCTTTGTTTGAAAAACTACTTGGAAGCTATTTGGATTGAAGAGGAAATTCTTAAACAGAAATCCAGGATTCAATGGTTAGATGTCGGTGACAAAAATTCTAGATATTTCCATCTATCCATCAAAGAAAGAAGGAATTTTAAAAGAATCATTGTTCTCAAAAAACCTGATGGTAACTTTACTACTTCGTGTGATGAGGCTAAAGGGGAAGCTTTAAGATACTTTACCACTCTCTTAGGTACCCCCTCATATAACAACTATCCTGGTAAAGACGCTATTAGGAATTTCGTTCACAAAAGAATCCCATATGATCTACAGGCAGACTTGGATAGGATCCCTTCTGATGAAGAGATTAAAAAGTCTTTCTTTAGCATGCATAGTAATAAGGCCCCGGGTCCAGATGGTTATAATGCTTTCTTTTTTAAAGATTCTTGGTCCACCATTGGTGATTCTATCATTGCTGCTGTTAAAGAATTCTTTCTTAGTGGTGAAATGTTGAGGGAATCAAATACTACTATTTTAGCTTTAATCCCTAAGGTCCCTAACCCTACTAAGATGGGTGATTTTAGGCCGATCTCTTGCTGTAATACTGTTTATAAATGTATTTCTAAGATCATCGCTAGCAGACTTCAAACGATCCTTCCTAATCTTATTGATCAAGCTCAATCAGCTTTTGTGAAAGGTAGGAGAATTAGTGATAATGTTCTCTTGGCCCAAGACCTTCTTAGAGACTATCATAGGCAAACAGGAAAACCTAGAGCTGCTGCTAAGGTGGATATTATGAAGGCCTATGATAGTGTGAGTTGGGAATTTCTTATTGATTTATTAGATGTGCTCTCCTTCCCTCCTAACCTTAAGAAATGGATTATTGCTTGTGTGACTACTCCTAGATATTCTATTAATTTTAATGGTGAATCTGTTGGCTATTTTGATGGCGCTAAAGGTTTAAGACAAGGTGATCCTATTTCCCCTTACTTATTTGTTATTATCATGGATACTTTTAGTCAACTTTTGCAACATAATATCCATAGGGAGCCCTTCACCTTTCATTGGAAGTGTGACAAATTAGAGATTTCACATCTTTGTTTTGCAGATGATCTCCTCATTTTGTTTAATGCGGATGTAAATTCTGCTAATATGATAAGGACTACCCTTAACCAGTTCTTCACTTTCAGTGGTCTTCAAGCCAACAATGATAAAAGTTGCCTTTTTTTCTCTAATACTGAGGAAAATTTGATGGCAGATATCCTACACACTCTTCAATTTGCAAAAGGAAACCTCCCCATTAAATACCTTGGAGTGCCCTTAATCACTACAAAACTTAAAAAGCAAGACTGTGAGGGTTTGGTCAATAAAATTTGTGCTAGGGTAAACTCATGGAAATCAAAATTCTTATCTTATGCGGGACGTGCCCAACTAATTAGCTCTGTTTTGGCAGGTATTCAAATCTATTGGTCAGGCATGTTTGTACTGCCTAAGGGTGTCCTAAAGCAAGTGAACCAAGCCATGTCCAGATTTCTTTGGTCCGGCAAGACAGATACCGTCTCAGGAGCTCAAGTTGCTTGGGATATTGTGTGCAGACCCAAAAAAGAGAGGGGATTGGGTTTTAAAGATATTTTCCTGGTTAACACAGTTTTAAATTTGAAACATATTGGTAATCTATTGGACCCATCTAATCCATCTTTATGGAATAGGTGGATCCACCAGTATATGTTGAAAGATAAGAGCTTTTGGCAGGCCAGAATTCCATCCCAAAGTTCCTGGTATTGGAGAAAATTATTAAAACTTAGGGAAGTTGCTAAACCTTTACTAATTCATAGAATTGGCAATGGTGATCACACTTCTCTTTGGTTTGATAATTGGCTCCCTTTGGGACCCTTAGTTGATAAATACTCAGAACGAATTGTTTATGATGCAGCTATTAACATGAACGCTAAGGTCAGTAGCATTATTCGTGATTTGGATTGGAACTGGCCTGGAACAAACACCATTGAGCTTAATGAAATTAGAATGGCTCTGTCTTCTTTTTATAAACCCAGCAATTGTAGTGATACAATTAGATGGAGTGCCACTCCAACTGGTAGGTTTAATACCTCACTCCTTTGGGACCATTTGAGAAACCATTACCCTGTGGTCCCTTGGCATGATATTGTGTGGTTTTCTGGGTGTATCCCCAGACAAAGCTTTATTCTTTGGATAGCTGTTCAGAATAGGTTGTCTACACATGACAGAGTCTATAGATTCACCAGTGGCCCTTTAGCTTGTATGCTTTGCCATTCAAGTTTGGAAACACATGACCATTTATTCTTTTCTTGCCCTTATTCTTCCTTTGTGTGGCAGGAATTACTGTTCAGATGTGGTTTGATTCGGCAAGGGCACACTTGGAATGGTACTTTGGATTGGATGGCCCAAAATCTAAAAGGAAACACTATTCACCATGTTATCCCTAAAATGTGTCTTGGACAGGCCACGTATGGCCTTTGGCAATAAAGGAATTATAGAACCTTCAAGAATATCCCAACCCCAAAAGAGATCCTCCTGAAGAACCTTATCTCCCAAATCAATGCACAAATCAGGGTGAAATGGAAACTTCAACCCAACATTGATAGAATTCTCTGTAATTGGATCTAAATGTACTTCGTTTTGTGGCTTGAGAGGACTTTTGTTTTGGTCTTTTAGCCTCTTATGTGTTTGTGTTGTCTCCTTTTTTTTGTTATGTAAATTTCAGGAGCCTTCCATTTGTTTCCTGGGGTATGCCCCTTGTAGGTTTTTGTGTTCAGGTTGCCTTTGTCACTTGTTGGGCATGATTTGGTTTGGTTTTGTTGTTTGCTTCTTGCATCTTGTCCTCATGTTTTGAGCTCTTTGTTTTTATCCTGGGGTATGCCCCTTGTACTTTTTGTACATCCTTTTTTGGAATATATTTACCATTTTCCGAAAAAAAAAATTCTCTCAATCCTGATTGTGTTTGTCCTTCTCCATTGATTCGTCATTTCTAAAATACTTTCGGCATTGGCATTAGTTTTGAAACACTACTCGTTGAGATCTCTTGATTCAAGTTCATTTAGTTCATTAAAGAACTGAAAAGGGGAGTTAAGAGTGGAAAAAGGCAAGAGAGTGTGAGATCAATTTCGAAAAAAGCCAATTAAGAGTGAAACACGAGTGTGAGTGACATTATTTGAGTGCATACACGTGAGGGAGTGCTGTGAGGTTTTATCTCTAACATTTATTCACAGATTTCAAAATATGTCTTCTCAATCAAACAAAGAAGGAAAGGAGGATCCGTCTTTCATGTTACAAGCTATGCAGCAACAATTTGAACGTATGGGCGTGATGTTTAATGAGATTCGGGATAGGATGGATAGACAAGATGCTGAAATTGCAACTTGCCGTGAAGGACGTCCCCAAAGAATTCGAAATGCTAGAAGGCAAGAAAGGCACATACCCCTAGATGAATCTGAAGAAAATCATGAGGATGAGTTCGATGAAGAAGAAGATCGAGCCTCAATAAATAGTGGGAGCAGATTTGGGCCAAGGAGAGAAAGGCGTGTTAGAGGGTTTCAAAGAGGTCCAAGATGGCAAGATGGGGTTGACAGAAACTTGGGAAGCATCAAAGTAAAGATACCTTCATTCCAAGGGAAAAATGATCCAGAAGTGTACTTGGAATGGGAGAAGAAAGTGGAGTTGATATTTTTTTTTTCGGAAAATGG